>SZWC01018840.1:38938-53877 GCA_023375785.1 Penium margaritaceum | reverse complement strand
CTACTGCTGCGCGTGCCTACTGCTGCGCGTGACTACTGCTGCGCGGGTCTACGTTCATAACTGGGCGTGACTATGACTGTTGACTGTGTGCAAGTGTGGGTTGGAGTGGGAGTGTGTAGGACTGTGGAACTGTGCGACTGTTAAGACCGTGGAACTGTGGCTGATGGTGCGCCTTCGGCTCTCTGCAGTGAAAGCCAGTTAGAGAGACACAGGCACGTCGCCCTTGTCCCTTCCCACCACCTGCTGCTGGTCGGACGACAAAGAAGCCCATACTTGTCCTGGTGACTTATTTTTATCCTCAGTAGGATTGTTATCCCCTGTAGCTCAGTGGTAGAGCGTGAACTACAACCTCGTATGGGTGGAATGCCTGAGGACAAATTGAATGTCTCCCAGGGAAAGGCTTTTTCCTCGTCGAGAATTTGTGCGCGTTAGTGCCGAGGGCAATTCGGTCTCGGAGCCCTGATTCCTTCAGCGGTTCGATATGGGGACCTGTTTTCATTCTTCTCCAACCGTGGGGCCTCGACGTCCGATCTGATCGACCCTGGGGCCACGACGTTCGATCTGATCAACGTCGAGGCCTGTCAGCGATTCGCTGCCAGTGACAGGCTCGACCCAGTGGATTTGCTGGTCTGCGGTCGCCCATGAAGTAGTGCTTATTGCTGAGGTTGTCACGAGAAACTTGTGAAACGTCATCGGCCTCAACTTTCGAGCATTCCTAGAACGTACTAGGTCAAAAATCAATAAAACAAACAAAAAGATCCTCACAATTCTTCCGATGTTCAATCACTTGGTTCAGATGCAGATCTATGAAATCGTCACATTTTTTCCCGACCCGTCAAACATCCCGCAAGAAGTGGTCAGTGAACGGAATTTTTTTCCGACGACATGGCCCGACTTTTTGGCCAACAAATCAGTAAAAGGATGGGGGAGGCAAGACACCTGACCGCGTGGATTTCGACCATTTTCACATATGAACGTGCGATTAAAGAAATCTTTGTGATTTAAAGACATAATTTAAAAGTCGTGCTTGGAACCATCCGCAAGCCGAAAAACACAAGAACAACCGCTTCATTACGCGAGCAGTCGTCCAAGATAACGATGCCGGTCGCAGCCCGGCTATCTAGAGACGCGGCCGGCAAACGAGGGGCCCTCATGTTGATCGCCGCCCGAATGAGGGCTCCGGCGCTGACGGGTTTGACGATGCGGGCTCTCGCGTTGGGACTGGCTTCGAACCCGGGCCCCCGGGTCAACTTAACCTAGTACCGTAGAACACGTCATGGAGACATGAGCGAGTAACCTTGTTGTAAAGCAATTACAACCCACATGGCCAGGGAAAGTGCGAAGCAGCATCTAAAGAAAAATTGTTTTCCGAAAACAGGATATCTACCGCGTTCTGTACAAAAGAGAGTTGCCGTATTCTTTGTGTTACAAAACAGATTATTTTGTAGAAAAAAAATGGATATGCTCTTATTGTCATCGACAATTGGCGGAGCCTGATTTTTTTTTGTTCAAACAAAGTGAGGTTCCTCGCTTTTTTCGCTGTGAAAGCAGTATTTCCATTTGGTTCTTATTTGTCGGCGACCAAAAGTAGCCACGTGGCGAAGTAGGAGATTGCCACGCTGGGTAGCTTTTCAAACCCAGTTCACCTAACTTGGTTTCAAGTGCTTGTGACGAAAAACAATAAAGTAAAGTGCGAGGTACTGAAAAATTTTGGCGGGGGGTTCTAATTGTGGCCTCGTCAGCCACCAGCTCTCCGCGAAATTTCGCGAAGAGTTGGTGGCTGGGGAGATGTACAACTACGAACAGTACCCCAAACTCCATTATGGGGTCCTCGGTCCCAATCTTTACCCTCATGTTCTCGTAGGGCAAAATAAGGTGGTTGTAAACTCTTGTCCATTTTACAGGTATGAGGTAATCTGGTGAGCTGGTGTACAATCTAGCTCAACAAATCTACCATATGGGGAGACGGGTACATCAAATTATTGTGTAAAAACTAGGTTTGCTCCCCCAAACCACAGGGTCACGACCCGTGGTGAAGGTACTCTTAGGGGTGAGGGTTAGTGGGTGAGACTCCCACATCATCCACGGTGGACTTGGGTACCTAAACTGGTGTGACTCATCACATAAGGCACGGTCTCCCGACTGAAAGCCTTCGCCAGAGGGGTCTTTTTTAGACCTCAAGGGTGCAGCATAGGTTCCCTCACCTCTAAGGCTGTCTAAGCCATAAAAAAAAAACCTCATGTTCTCATAATGCCTTCACCCCTCGGTTGGTGGTATTATCCCTTAGGTGTTCCCTGTCTACCCAAGTTGGAGTATTGAGGGGTGGATTTTACTTCCTACTCCTACGGTAACCCAAAAAAAAAAGAAAAAAAGAAAGAAGAGCACGTCATAGGGATAGACAACTATCAACAACGAACAAACTAGAGCCACGTAAAACCAAGATAAATGGACACATGAAAGGGCAAAGGGCAAACTTTTGCGATGTGACGACCTGACCAGAAACGGCGACACTCGGCGACGTCGAGGATGGGTATGCATAGCGAGCTCCCCTTTGAACAAACGACTTCCAGAATATGTGACAACCAGCGATGACCGTCCGTTTCATCTGCTGGTCAACCTGGTTGGTACATTGATCTGACTTGACATGAAAGCCTCACGTCTTGGGCCGCCCTGACGGTGACCTTCTGAACGGCCTGGGGATACTGAAGAACTATTCTTTTTCACATTTCTTCAGATTAAGTTCATGCAAGATTGTTACTATCAAAGGGCCGGGACAAAACGGATCTCAAAGTCAAACCATCGTGAGTATTGCAAGGTAAGCTAGGCCAGTCACACCAAAACGAATATTGCAGTATTTTCTGAGGAGTTGACGTCATGGATCATCTGGGCGTCAAAGCAACCTGTCCAACCGTTCAGGTCGGCGTAGAAATTCGACCACTGCAACCATGTTTGTGCCTCCGGTAAGCAAGGAACCAGGTAGGTTCGGATTTTTTATGTGGAGAGGAGCACAACACCTCGTATGGGAATAGAGCGTCAACCAGGATTAGTTTGCTAATTTATCCAAGGGCAAACGGGGGTGTGACCATATACCCACCGATTTCATGAATAAGCCTCCCATATCCAGTAGGGCGGAGTGACTGTATACCCCAAGTTTCGCACGATAAGCCCCATCCGCCCCTTGGTCAGCACGATAAGCCGCATTCGCCCCTCCGCCAGACCGATAAGCCTGATCCGCCCCTCCGTCGGGACGATAAGCCTGATCTGCCCCTCTGCCAGCACGATAAGCCTCATTCGCCCCTCCGCTAGCACGATAAGCCTCATTCGCCCCTAACCATGAAGAATAAGCCCCATGTACCCCTTGCAATTGTTGAAGTCGTCATGTGACAGCATATGGTTCATTTTCTTGTAGGAGAAGGGTGTCATAGTATTGTTTTTTTCACTTTTCCAACAATTTGTGCCTCAATTCGTACAACCACGCCGCATGCATGTAGTCGATACTTGCACATTACTATGAAGTCGACATGAAAAATGTTCCGACACTCGACAATCTGCGGTTCAACGTCCTTCATGCGCTCGATAGCTGGGGGTATCCTTTTCTTTGTGAAAAAAATTCGAGGACTCGGAGTTTCCGTCAAACCCCACACCGCACGTCTGCATGGCTGTCTCACTAGCACATGCAATGTCCTCGTAACATCAAAACACTCCCTGCGAATACTCGGCCCTCAGCTGGCGTGGTTCATGCACCGGCATCCAAACGTCATGCCGCGCCTAACAGGTGTATGGCCAGCGCAGCAAGCGATAAGCGTGCCAATGACATTGCGCCGCTGGACCAGTCGACAGCTGTCCGTGTTGCAACTTCCACTACATGACATGACGGGCTGCCAATCACATGTCGCTGTCACATCCTTTCAACCGGCGGTGACTATGGGCATGCCGTTGATTACCGAAAACCATGGTGTAGTATTAGTTGCCGGCAGGCAGTGGATGACATGCACTACAGTCACAGAGTACGTGCATGAAGAGGGGTATCGCTGGTCAGTACCCTCATCCTACCTGTACACCTATCCTCGGATTGTCCTCCGCTTGCACCACATTTTGCGGCAGGGTGCCTGTCCAGTTTCATCTGTTGTCATTCAGTGTTGCGTCGTCGTCGTTGACGTCGTCATCGCTCCCTCTAACGATGTTGCTTCTGCTGATGCATCCTTCTTGAAGCCGGAATGGTGGACGACCAATTCGTCGAAGACGCCGGTAAGCCTAATGAGGAGGGTAGATGGGATAAATATGAAGATGTTCTGTGGACAAAAAACCCACCGTTTTGGATGGATTCCCACGAACACGCTTGGCTCGTTGCCACGCAACCAAGTCCTGACGAGAACCCTGCTTGGTCTGCTGACGGACCTGCACCGCGGTGGTACCCCGATAACCCTCCGCCGAACAACCCATCAGGTGCGTTTCAAGATGTTATGTTTTGGTTGACTCGAGATTGGAACGATGACTGGTGGTCCCGGCGGTTGGACGAGTGGGACGCCCTCCCACAGAACCAACTCCCGGATAAACCACCCCGTGCTCCTAGGTCCCCCGATGTCTGGGAAGCCGGACCGGTTAGGTTTAGCATGGGGCGCCGTCGCGTGCTGTCCGTACCACATGGTCACCTCGGTAATGCTCACTTTGTGCTCAGGATGCATCCTATGTCTGGTTTTTTAGGAAGACGGAGATAGTGCATGGAAGTACAGGTTCCTCTTCTTGGTTATGCATGGACTCCATTCTAAATCCGTGCTCTCTCATGTAGTTTTATGCGGTGATGTCATGGACAGGTGATTCGGACGACGAACCATGTCACAGCCCGAAGAAGCAGAAGGGGATGCCGAAGGAGCCGGTAGAGGGTATGTTGTTTGACAACATGGACGCAGCCCGGGCGTTTGTGGAGGACTACGCAGTTGACAACCGCTTCGGGCTTAAGTGGGTGCGCAGTGAGCCCACCAGATTCCACGTGACGTACGCTGAGGCGAAGAACAAGGGGTGTACGTGGCTCCTGCGCACATGTGTGACAAGCAAGTTTGGTGCCGTGACTGTGTCCCACTACGCCGACGGACACAAGTGTGTCCCCAAGATTGGTCGCGGCAAGTCGGCCCGCCAGAAGGGGTGGGTGGCCCGCAGAATAGGCAAAGCACTACAGCGTGACCCCACTGCGTCTACAGCCACCTTGTGGCAGGTAATCCACGAGAGGACCGGCATCAACATCTCCAACAACACACTCTACCGCGCGAAGTCATTGGCCCAGGAAAACTTGATGGACAAGAAAACCAACACGTGGAGTCTCTTTCCATCGTACATCGACGAGGTACGCAAACATGTCCGCTTCAAACCTTCAACAATGCAATGTTCATTCTAGTTTCAGTTCAATTGACTTGTGTACATCCATGTCATGCGTGCAGCTGAGACGCGTTGACCCAGGAACCCATGCGGTCGCGCACAAGGACAAGAANCTTTCCAGCACAGTCGCCGCATTCTGACCATGGATGCAACGTCTTTGAAAAATGGGCATAAGCAAACTCTGCTACTTGCCCAATTTTTTACGGCAATGACCACACAGTGCCAATGGCGTGGGCATTGGCACCGACCGAGGACAAGAAGAGTTGGAACTTTTGTTGCGCACAGGTTGCCCTTGCGTATCCCACTGCTGCTCTGCCTGGGACAAGCATCATCACAGACATAGAGAAGGGCCTGGAGAAAGCGGTGAAGAAGTACTTAAGAGGTGCAACACACACTTTCTGCGCATGGCACTTGTGCGAGAACGTCCGCATTGCCTATGGGAAGAAAGCCGCACACTGGGCATGGAAGTGTACGCATGCGCTCAATGTCGACCATTGGCAAAAGGCAACCACCCACCTGCGGTAAGTGAGTGCATCCGCCTACGCATATCTGTTTGGCAGGCCAGGTGGGGATGGGTCTGTGGTCGAGGGTGTACCTCTGTAGAAATGGAAACGTCTCCACTGCCCCCTTGGCAGGGGAGGCCACACAACCTCCAACGCAGCAGAGAGCTGGAATGCACGCATCGCAGTGCACCGCAAGATGTATCCATACTACTGCTTTGTGAGCATCCTGCCCTTTGTATAGCGCATGTTTTGTGCTCGGCGTGCCCAGGCGGAAGCTGTGCAGACGTCCTTGGCCCTTGTCCAAGCCGACCGACTGCTCAACTGCCTTGCCGTGGCCCGTGAGTACAATGTGACAGAGGAGGGCCCAAACACTGCAACTGTGGATGGACCAACCAACAATCCCCGACAGGTAGACCTGCTGGAGAAGACTTGCAGCTGTGGCAGGTGGAAGGAGTTTGGAATGCCATGTCATCATGCTTGCGCTATCCTGCTCGTGAAGCGGATCAACGCAGAGAACCTTGATGACCCTGGAATCACGCACATGGTGTTCCGACGTGCATACAACAACCCCATCCCCTCGCCGGTGGTGAAAAACATTGTGCCTGTCGAACCATAGTGGCTGCAACTGGGACCAAGGCGTGGGAAGGGACGCCCGCATAACGCAAGGAAAGACCGTGAGAAGATGCGGAAGAAAATCTTCATTTGCACACGGTGTGGGCAAAAAGGCCACACCAAGACACGCTGCAAAAACCCGCCTGCACCAAGTCCTGCACAGGCCGCAGCAAGGGGATACGATGGAGGTCTAGAGGCTGCTGCTGCACAGGCCGCAGCAGCCTTGGAGGCACATGCAACAGCCTCCACAACTGTGGGTGCTCCACTTGCAGCGTATGCCAATGGTGACGTGGAGTACGATCCCGAGGCTCCACCCCGGGATGAAGTGGATGATGATGATGTTGGTGCTGAAAGTGATGACTCTGGTGCATACTCCCCTCCTCTTGGTGATGATGGTGAGACGGTGACGCAGGATGAGCACACCTAGTAGTTGGATGAGGAGGAGAGAGAGTGGCAAGCGATGTACAAGGAGGAGCCACAGGAGGAGGAGTGAGGTACGTAGTTGCTTTGTTTGGCTTCATGCCCTGTTATTCACAATTTGCAAGAACTGTCATCAGTTTACGGGTGTTTGTTATGATTAATACTTGCTTTTGTTCATGTGCAGGATGAAGTTTGCTGGACTATGGAGATTGAGCACATCATAGTGAGAGGCGGCTCCCAGTTCACCCGGAGTGGGGGGTTTTGGGTTAGGCAACAGGTCGGAGTTAGGCTTAGATACAGTAGTTCATTCCATGTGGGGAGGGGGGCCATTAGTGTGTATGTTCCGAGAAGCAGACATGGCTGCCAAGATTCAGACACTGAGGCCGAGGTCTTCTACGATGCTTAGCACTGTCAGCCATGGGAGCAGCTGTGTCCTGTCTGTGACATTGCTCATTTTCTCCGGGGATTGAGTCGCGAAGTCTTCGAGGACGTTACGTATCCCACGTTCACTTTGTATGGTGTTTAGTGTTTGACATTTCCTGAATTGATTGTACTCAATCCAATTCCCTTGTGCAAGGTTGTTCATTCCAAGTGCCAACTTCATTAGCAAGTAGTGCCAGAAGCAGTTCAAGTGTACTTCTGAGTGTTCATGACGTAATGCTTCTGATGTAAACACTGTTCATAGCGTTGAAGTGACTTCTTCTCCTCCAACATCATAAGAACAAGCCAAAATCCATGTCGTTCTTTCATAGGGATAACCTTCACGTACCACGTACAAGCAAAATACATGACAATGTCTTTTATAGGCTACACATCCACCACATGGGAAGTAAGTACATGATACATTAATAAAGTAACAAATGATTTCATTGGTACCATGTTCATGAAGTGTACTACTGAGGATGGCACATTGCCGTACAACCTTACCATACGTTGCTGAAGAGGTGACATTTCACTTATGATGTTGATGACTATAACAACAGTGAGGTGGGCATATTGATGATGAGAGTACAAGGTATTTCACCCCACAATATCCAGTATAACGGTAGAATTGTGCGCATACAATGCTTCATTTGACTGCTACATTGGTCTTTAATACTCCCAGAAATAGTGTAAAATAGAGGACATTTCGTTGCTTTTGTGCACACTGATAATGACGATAAGGGTGGTATATTGTTCATTTTCATGGAAAAGCTTTATTCCACGATGCCTTGCATATAGTTATGAACTTCAGTAAGGACATGAGGTAAACGATGACGTTAATCACAACCGTGACCATAGAAGTGGCCAGACCGAGATCCATGGCACCCAATTGGGTAGACAGAACAACGGTCGAGCATGAGGTGCTTTCATGCCCAACTGCCAACACATGGTGTATGGGTCCTTGAGTGTATTTGGGTTGATGATGTCCCATGCGCGCTTTATCTTTGCCCACTCAGCCAACGTAGGTCTGTGATCCATGGGCGGGGGGGGAATATCACGGCTCCCCAAGGACCGTACACCGGTTCAGGGCGGCCACCCCAGCCCTGCAACGGTGGCAGAGGACGCGTATCTCGAACATTGGACATGTCGCAAGAGGGTTTGCTCATTGTACTCTTCAGTACAGGAGACGGTAGTAGTCCATTGCGATTAAAACAGTTATACATGCAAAGCATACGTACAGGTTTGACATCGCAAATTACACGACGGGCAGTGTATTTGCAAAGCATCAGTCGTCATGTATGGCCGAGTGCACACCGAAGCAGGGAGGCGCATTGCCAAAACGGTACCATACCGAGCCTGTACGCAGACCCAAGCACGTACGTTCGGCAGCAGGTGTCTAGGGTAAGGTTCCGTTCCGCTGATAGTGTTGCGTGACATCACAAACCTTGGGTGCATTAGACTTTTTTTCCGGCATTTTCAACGCTTTTACATCGAAACCCGATCCTGGGGTACATGGGACTTATTGTTCATGGGTAGGGGCGAATGAGGCTTATCGTGCTGGCGGAGGGGCTGATCAAGCTTATCGCTCCGACGGAGGGGCGGATGAGGCTTATCGCTCCGACGGAGGGGCGAGTGAGGCTTATTGTTTTGACGGAGGGGCGGATGAGGGTCAAGGGTGACAAAACAGGGGGTAATCGGCATTTTCACCGTATCATCCAGTATCCACTCTTTAAAAATGTCATATCTACCAAATTCTAACTTTAACACTGATAAATCAATAGGTCAAAGAAAAACAACGACGTATCCAAAAAAACACGCTAACACCATGTCGTCGCTGCAGGAAATGCAACTTCGGATTGATGACGTCATCACGTCCCTTAAACAATCACAAACCCTACTTTTGAGGTGTTTGTGATTGTTCAAGGGAGGGGCTTGCGTGGGGTTTAAGTGAGGGGTTTGAGACACCCCATGCGTTGAAAGGGAATTTGTTGGGCCCCGCTACCGCGGGGCCCAGCAGATGCCCGCACGAAAACAAAACCCTCAACCCCGAATGTAATTCGAGGTTGGGTTCGAAGGTGTTTATCTCGCAAACCTAGGGTGTTTTTGGTGCAATGAAAAAAAAAAGAAATGGGCGTTTTCGCTCAATCGCCATGGAGCAATGACCCCTTTTTTCGTTTTTCTTTGTCGATCCGCAAACCCCCTAGTACGATTTAGGGTCTTCTATGTTTTGTGCAGGCGGAGCCTGCGCAAAACATAGAAGAAAAAGGGTCTTCGCTCGATCGCGATCTCGCGAGGGGGCGAGGGTCCCGATCGAGCAGTAGTGACATGACCCTCCTCGTCATGCTCAATCAGCGACACATGTCCCTGATCGAGCATGGCGAGGGAGCCGGATACATCGTTCTTATTTTTTAAAGTGCTGGATATGGGAAACATAAACTTTCGCTCGTGGATATTGAAAGGTCCGCGATTAAGGATCATGGATATCCCTGTTGTGATTTTTGACGTTCTTGTCGACATCTAGTGTTTGCTATGACCACTCGGCCGTGTTCATGCTCGTGCAGATCCCTGATGCGGACCCAGGCGGCACCGGGGTGACGCGTGGTGGTGGACTACTTGCTTGGAGCTGATCGACGGTCTCCCTAGAGTCCTAGATACTTTGTGGGACCACAGCAGACCTCCGGGGGGATCGGCGGTGTCACACCTTCTGCACAGAAGTCAGCATCCACACCGAGGAGAGCGGCATGACAGGACCCGCCATGTTTTGATCCTTTGGAAAAGGACCTTGGCATGCCAGGTATAGAGGATGACACTCCTAAGAGGGAGATCCGCTTACTTCAGGAGCGTCTCCGCCAGCTGCAGACCCGTTCCGGTTCCCTGTTTCAGGAGATCTGATCTTCGCGTGAGCCCTACCTCGGCAACTTTCCTCATCCTGGTGTCTTCCCCATCCCTCGTCTTTCCCAGCCTGTGGTTGCTCTCCCTACGGAGCGGCAACCTAAGGACTTTGAGAAACCACTCCCACGATATGTCGGCGAGGACGGCTTTGACTGCTGGGAGACTCTTTTCCAGGTCTAGGCCACTTCAGAGGGCTTTTGACCCTACTACCACAGTCAGTACCAGATTATGGACCGTGGTTAGGTGGTGACAGCGGCTCGAGGAATGCGCGGACTCCTTTACGCCATGCTGCGCAAGACTGTCATGGACTTTTGTCCTTTCCTTGGAGAGGCCGGCATGGGTGTGGGTGCTCACCCACGTCGCGACTGGGAGTTGGCATCGTCTTTGCTTGCTGCAGAGATGCACGCCACCCACGCGGCTCACATCCGCGCCTTCCATTCCTTTTGTCAAGGTCCTGCCAAGCCTGCAGCCAACTACTGGCGGCGTGCCATGCGCTTCTACACGTGCCTTAGGACCTCAGGAGGTACACAGCTATGGGCGCTTTGCACGATCATGATCGGCGTCCGTCTTGAGCATGCAGACATCTTCTCGGGGTACAGTGACACCCTGCTCGAGCGCTTGTCCACCTCCCTTCAGCTTCTTCCTTGGACGCATCAGCTTTTCCTCTAAGCGACTTCCGCCCGTGAGGCAGCCGTCGCCCATGAGGAGAGTTCACTTGCTGCACCGGTGACCGCTTCACCACAGTTGCCTCCCTGGCAGTTCCCTTCTCCATCCCCTGGCACGCCCTCCTCTTCCCCTTCCATCCTAGCTCTCCCGACACAGATGCAAGGTGTGGCGGCAGCAGCACAGGGGAGGAAGGGAAAAAAGAAGCGTGGCTAGGGCAAGCACCAGTCACAGCAGCAGCTGTCATCAGGCAGTAGCAGTGGACATACTATTTACTGTTACAACTGTGGAGGTGCTCATCGCTACACTGAGCGCCAGCAGCCGCTCCACTGGGCGCGGATCACTTGCGATCATGAGGCTGCACACGCACAACGGTTTGCATCAAGCAGCATAGCCTCTGGTCGCATGGCGACCTCGACCACAGTAGTTCTCGCTTCCTCACCGGCGAGCAGAGAACCAGACCCCCATGATCGCACCATCGCCGAGCTCCGTCAGCTCCTGGCGCTTCGCTCTCATGGAGGTGCTAGTGTGTCGTCACAGCCGAGTTTTTCGCAGACTATCTGTTCGTCTTTTCTCGTATCACATGATGACCCGTGTGGGGGAGCACAACTGGCATGTGATGATGATGGGCCTGATAGTACAGATTGGATGTTTTAGTCTCACTTGAATGCCTTTTGTTGTTCTCCCTCTTCTTTCGCCGAGCACCCGTCTGCACCCGAATGTTCTATTGCTTGTTGCACAGTGACGTCCTTGAGTCGTGATTTGGGAGGTACTTGGAATATTGATTCCGTTGCCACTCACCACATGACCTATCGTCGTAGTGACTTTGTTGTCCTTGATCCTGTGGCATTTGTTCGTTCCGTTCACACAGGCTCTGGTCATTCCTTGCCAGTTCAGGGTGTTGGGGTTGTGTGCTTCGATGGTCCGTTTGGCCCCTTGTATCTTTCCGACGTGCTTTTTGTGCTTGACCTTGAGCTCAGCTTGCTCTTTGTGTGTGCCTGCACTCTGATGGGACTCTCTGTGGAGCACNTGATGATGGGCCTGATAGTACAGATTGGATGTTTTAGTCTCACTTGAATGCCTTTTGTTGTTCTCCCTCTTCTTTCGCCGAGCACCCGTCTGCACCCGAATGTTCTATTGCTTGTTGCACAGTGACGTCCTTGAGTCGTGATTTGGGAGGTACTTGGAATATTGATTCCGTTGCCACTCACCACATGACCTGTCGTCGTAGTGACTTTGTTGTCCTTGATCCTGTGGCATTTGTTCGTTCCGTTCACACAGGCTCTGGTCATTCCTTGCAAATTCAGGGTGTTGGGGTTGTGTGCTTCGATGGTCCGTTTGGCCCCTTGTATCTTTCCGACGTGCTTTTTGTGCTTGACCTTGAGCTCAGCTTGCTCTTTGTGCGTGCTTGCACTCTGATGGGACTCTCTGCGGAGCACACTGGAGTCTCCACGATAATGGCTGCTCTTTATACTCACACTTTTGTTCTTCGTACCTCTATTGTGGATGATCTGTATCGTGTTCCTCAGACCTCTTCTTCTCTTTGCTCCCCTTCTCTTCCTGCTTGTGTGTTTGTCACTGGTGTCCCGTTTGCTGAGCACCAGCAGCTGCTGCATCGACGTCTATGTCATGTGGGCCTCGACACTGTGTCGAAGCTCATTAAGACACAACCCAGACTCGGTCTTGACGTGGCCTCTTTTGAGAAGCCGCCCAGGGCCGATTGTCCGTTCTACGCTCAGGGTAAGATTCATCGCTGAACCTACCCTGACTCTTGTTCTCAAGCCCTTCGTCCTCTCGAGCTGGTCCATTCGGACCTTCTCGGTCCTCTCCCTATCGAGTCCTTGTCCGATCGGGCCCGATACGTCGTGACCCTGACCGATGACTTCACCCAGATGCGGTGGGTCTACATCGTGCGTCGGAAGAGTGATGCCAATCTAGCAGTTCATCTTTGGCTAGTGATGTCTGAGCGTCAGTCTCGCTACTCTCTGCATACCTTCCGCTCGGACCGCGGCGGCGAGTTTCTTGGCGAGATGGATAGTTTCTTTCCCAAGCGCGTGATTTTCCACCAGGTTTCTGCTCCTGCCACTCCTCAACAGAACGGTGTCTCTGAGCACTGGAATCGCATCATGGAGGATGCGGTTCGTGCTATGCGGTCGGAGTGCGGTCTCCCAGAATCCTTCGCCTTTGAAGGATTTACCTACATGACGTGGGTCTGGAACCGCCTCCTGCACGGTCCTCTACCGGACCACGTTACATCGTATGAGCTCTGGTTTGGCCACCGTGCCGATCTGCGTCTTGCTCGTGTCTGGGTCTCAGTGGCTTCTGTGTTGTACACCGAGGATAAGTAGGAGTCCAAGGTCTCTCCGCGGGGTTGCTTGTGTGCCTCCGTCGGCATCTCCCTGCGGTCAAAGACCAGGCGTTTTTCGGGACCCCACACATCGTTGCATTGTTCAGTCCCATGACGCGCTCTTCTTCAAGTCTCTCACATACCGCGACCTGACCTTGATTGTGTCAATGTCTATCACACACGTCCCTACAACTGAGGTTTCTCGACGGATGGGGGAGTCTGGGCCTACGAGGACCTCTCGTCCGGCTGATGTGTCTGTTTGAGCCCCCTCCACTTCTCAGTCTCTGGCTCTTGATGACCCGGCGATCATCGCCGTCGGCACGGAGACCTCTCCCGCCCAGCCTGTCTCCTGCCCTGTGCCCTCGCGCCTCACAGAAACCCATGATGCTATCCCTCTATCCACCGGTACTCCTGTCTCTGTGGGTGGTCCTACTATCACACCTAAACCCTGCGTCTCCCATCAGTTCACCAGCCTCTCCTCCCACTGCATCACCTGCCCTATGCCTTAGTCCTCACCGGATTTGGTCATGCCTGTCTCTGAGCCTGCGGTGAGTCTTTCAAGCCCAGGCTACTTGCGTGAGCCCGGTGGTCGTCTTCATCCGTTGGGCTCCGGATCCCAGCGAGTGTCGGGTCTCGCACTGAGGCGCTCTACTCGCAACATTGCGAGTGGCGATCCCGGCACAAAGGCCCTCGGCCTGATTGTTCGTACAGTTCACACAGAGGTACATCTAGCGTGTCCTGTAGGGCACGATCAAGTCACTCCCAAGTTTCGTACCACTTGTGATGCAGCAGCTGACCTTGTGGTTGTCAAGCCCATTTCTGAGGCATGTGCACTCGCCACTCAGAGCTCTCCCTCATTGGCACCTGATCCAGGTACACTGAGGGATGCCCTCTCATAGGAGGATGCCGATGCCTGGCGTACTTCCTACGAGGATGAGCTTCGTGCCATCCAAGAGCACAGGGTTTATGAGCTTGTAGACCTTCCATTTGGGAGGAAGGCGATTCAGGTCAAGTGGGTCTTTTGTAAGAAGGTGAAGCTGGATGGCTCACTGGAACGCCACAAGGCTCGCTTGGTCGTCAAGGGGTACTCTCAGATGGACGGTGTTGATTACACTGACACCTTTGCCCCTGTCGGCCATATGACCTCAGCTCGCGCTTTGTTCGGTGTGGTGGCTCAGCATGATTTGGAACTGCACCAGATGGATGTGAATGCATTCCTCCATGGTTCTATGAATGAGGAGATTTACGTGGCCCAACCACTAGGCTTTGAGGACAGTGACAAGGTCTGGCGCTTGCGCAATTCCTTGTAAGGATTCAAGAAGTCTTCTCGGTACTGAAACTAAGAGATCACAGGCACTCTGATTCGTGCGAGATATGTACATAGCAAGGCAGATCCCTCTCTCTTCATCCGACAGGCGTCTGAGCAATTCACTGCCATCCTGGTCTATGTGGACGACCTCCTGATCGCGTCTCCCTTCATGGAGGCTGTGAAGGAGACCAAGGCGGTCCTCCAGACTGCCTATACGATGAAGGACCTTGGTCCTACAGCGGTGTTTCTTGGCATGCAGATCATATGAGAACGTAGACGCCAGACTCTTCTGTTGCATCAGGCCCGATACGCATGCGTTGTGGCGGAACGCTTCAGTATCCTCCTTGGTGCATTGCCCGCGGCCTCCACACCTCTCACACATGATGGCTAGGACGCC
>SZWC01018839.1:21470-46592 GCA_023375785.1 Penium margaritaceum | reverse complement strand
CTCACACCTCTCACACCTCTCACACCTCTCACACCTCTCACACCTCTCACACCTCTCACACCTCTCACACCTCTCACACCTCTCACACCTCTCACACCTCTCACACCTCTCA
Source organism: Penium margaritaceum (assembly GCA_023375785.1). NCBI lineage: Eukaryota > Viridiplantae > Streptophyta > Zygnematophyceae > Desmidiales > Peniaceae > Penium > Penium margaritaceum. The sequence goes on along the minus strand of SZWC01018839.1, from coordinate 46,480 downwards.
CACCTCTCACACCTCTCACACCTCTCATACCTCTCACACCTCTCACGCCTCACACCTCACACCTCTCACACCTCTCACACCTCTCACACCTCTCACATCTCGTTCCCCTTACACATCGCACACCTCTCACATCTCTCACACCTCACACCATTCCCCTCACGGAGCACACCGCACGCACGCACGCACGCAAGCACGAAGCCACGCAAGAACGACAGCCCGCCCGCCTGCCCCCCCGGACGCACTTTCGCCAGCACGGACGCAGACGCGCACGCACGCACGCACGCCCGCACGCATGTACGCACGTCACGCACGGACCTCCTTGCTGCTGCTGCTGCTGCTGCTGCTACTACTGCTCCTGCTGCTGCTGCCGCTCTCATTTGTTTACTATAAACTGCGGGTACCGATGTCGCTCGTGCCGCTGGTGGTCGGTGTTCGTCACAGCTGTCGCAGCACGGACCGCGTGACGGAGCGGCCAAAGGGTCAATTGCTTCAGCTCGCACGACTTCGCCAACTATTGCCTCTACGGGAAATTTGTGTACCGCCATACCTCGCCCGAGACGCTATCCCAGCTACCAGCTAAAATTTTGAATTTCGCCTAACGGGCGTTGACTTGAAGTATTTTCGCCAGGTACCCGAATTCGCCCTGGAAATCGGAATGGAAAAATCGTTTTAAGAAACCCCCCTCGTAACATTCGGGGGTTTGGGGTTTTATTAAGGTTCGGGCACCTCCCAGGCCCCGCGGTAGCGGGGCCTGGGAGGTTCCCTTTCAACGCAGGCGGAGTTTAGTCTCCCAAAACTACTCGCACGTGCAAACAAATATTTCGGTTAAGTCGAAAGTGACCTATTATCCGGTGACAATACTGACAGTCAACGGTAGATGGATGATTTTCCCGAGTCGGCTATGGCGTCGCGCCTAACTGCCCTTGCCTCTAACTAGAGGGGAAAATATTTCCGTCGCCTAGAGCATGCACAGCTGTTTTGCTCTACCTAGAACTAGTTTCGGCGCTTCGAAAGCAGACGAAGTGCGTCAGATGAAATAGAGCAAACATTCAAAGCGATACGATATCTTTCAGGTCACATGAGGGCTTCTCCACCCAGGAAGATGGAGAAGGGTATATACGAACCAAACAACTGCGTGGACGTCAGGAAAGAAAACGACGAACATGTTAGAATTTGAGTGAAGATAAGGTCGCAAATTCATGCTGCTGAAACGTTTTTCTATCAGAATAAAGAAGCCATGTCAACTCTCGTTACAAAGAGAATGGAGAAGAGGTTATTCAAACAAAAAAATCATTAAATTAATATAATTAAGAATATGTAAGTCCACGACAAATCGCATACTTTTTGAAAAAAAAATCTTTGATTTAATTTTTTGTATGGAAATTGAAATAACATGAGAAAGATACAAAACTCGACTAGAGAAAAAAGGATAAGATCTTGAAATCATGAGAGAAGCATTATAAAAAATGCATCACTTCCTATTATTGCAATTTATAAGTTATATGATTATTTTATAATCCTTAATTATTAATTGATCATGATAAAAATAACACTCATGTATAAAGTTTAAATGTTTTATATGTTAGATTCCTAATGCTTTTAACAAAACAAACATTTTCTAATGATTTATATCATTTAATCCATAACTGTTATCATGAATTAATTTCAAACAAATTATCCTTTGACAAAAATATTATTCATACACATATACATGTATTTTTTTGTAAGGAAAAAATACCATGATTCATCATGATTTTTTCAAAAGGTATATAAAACTTAATTTCACCTATTTGATAAGAAAAATAAAAATTTTCTAGAGGAATAATGCTAAATTTAAGTGTTTTTGCTATGTTTAGAATCCAAATATTCGAACAATACTTCATAAAATATTTTCATATGTCATTTTGAAACTTGATATTTAACTAGGATAAATTCGTAAACATGCATATGAAACAAATATTTCACATTCATTCAATTGTAATAAATAAAGTAAACATGTAATAACACTTTTCAACTTCAATGGGAAAAACTTTCCAATTTAAGTTTTAGTGAGTTCTTCTTCTACATATCAATAGATAAACACATTGTTTTGTGAGTATTAACTATAACCATAGATATAAAATCAATAAAATAACAAAGCAATGCATGTTTCAACGCCTTCGACACTACCCATGTTTCCAAAAATTAGTTACCTCCTTATGTTTTAGCAATAGGTTAGAAAGGCCTTTTAAATTTAGATACAAGTGATGGAAATCAAAATAAATGTGTATGATCTATTGCAAAATGTATAAATAGTACATGAAATAGTATAAAAATTGGCGTGTTTTTCATCATGATAAAACATTTCATGAAACGTGATTTGAACACCTTTTTGTCAGTACTATTTTTTTACACAATTGTTATGGATGAGAATCCTCAAATTTAAATTCAAATGATATGATACTTTCATTTATTTTCTTTTTTTGTTCTAATAAATGTATTCAATAAAATTTTGTGTATTTTATATACTGTTATCAGAGTTATCCGAACATATCTTTAATTTGATCAAGTTTTTGTTCTGTTTAATGCCTCTTCTACAATGAATGTTAGAATATTGAGAATAAATGTAAAAAAATCACAATATATAATGTTTTTTATAGATTTCTTTACAAAAATCATATGAATGAATACATTCCACAGAACCTTTAGCACTAGATTTGAAGGACCGCTGATTTTTCAACTTACAAAGCCTAACGAAATTGAAATAACATTCAATTTTTATATATTGACTTATTTTGAATGTGAGGTATTTTTAATGGATTCATAGAATATAATTGTTTAAATATTTTTCATAGTATGGTCTAATAATCACGTATTAATTGTTCATGCAAAAATCACATTTCATGGCATTGATGTGACCTAATAAATGAATGTCGAACTTTTACCATAATTATTTAATCATGAAATCATCATGAATTTAACTTCTGATAAGAAAAAAGTTGTTTTCAATCGAAATTAGTGTAAAGGTCTTACTTTACAAAATTATTTTGATAGCATGAAAAATAAAAGATCACCTGTTTTGTAGAATATCACGAACAAATTTCTCTCTTACTTGGTCTTGCTTTCAATTTACATGATGTTTTTTGGATGTTGTACCTTACTGCTTTGCTTCCAAATGCCCCTTATGGACCCGAATCATGTTCGGACCTTCAAAAGTACTTTCCGTTGCATCTGATGTACGCTACCGGAAGTCGGGGCGCAAAACGTGGTTCTAGACATCGCAAAAAATCTGCGCTATCACTAGGTGACGGAAATTGTTTCTGAGGCATTCTAGTTAGAGGCATTAGTTGGTGAAGTTGTGCGAGCTAAAGCAATTCACCCCAAATATAATAAGCAGACTGTGCAAGCCGGTCATTGTATTGCCTTGACAGTATTTTCTTCACGAACGCAACGAACTTCCCATGGATTGGCGACAACATCCGTACTGACCATAAACAAACAGACGTTTGGAGCACACATTTTGTTTATTCCATTCACAAACTTTCCCCTGAATAATTTTCAACACATAGTTTCATCCAAAACTTAGAGTACATCTGTGTTCGAAGAATAGTGAAGACTCATAGTCATGTTCAAACAAACTTGTAGGTAATCATATTCTTACAGAATCAGTGTACTTAGTGGACTTATGTCATAAAAAGTTGAAATGTAATGGATAATTCTAAATTAAGGCTTGTCATGTTCAATTCCTTATCAAAGCAACATAAAGGCTCAATCTATGTGCAAAAACATCAATACATTTTGGTTTCTTTGTACACGATAGGTGAACCTTCCAAAAACCTTAAGCCCCATTCATATGCAAAGATGATTTTTTAATTACAAATAGAAAAACCTTTTTGATAAAACAAATTACTTCATGGTGTATATGCATTCATAACATTGAAACGCATCATCCCCTTGTCTAGTGCCATCGTAGCCTTCAGTGAAAGAATGCTTTGTTGCACGCTCGATAATTGTTGGTGTTGTAAGGCTAGCAAACAACCACATCCATAGTTGCAAATTTTCTTGAATTATGAAAAATCATGGCCACAATGGACGAAGACAAGAAATACTAGCCGTGTCTTGCAAGATCTATGAAAAATGGCAAATGTTCATAAAGATACATAAGAACAAGCATGTCTTTCCAGATCCATGAAACCAAATGGACAAAAGAAAAAGAATGAATGGCCAGGACTCCAACAAAGTCAATCTCCAAAAGGTACAAGTCTCTTCACCCCTTGAATTCATATTGTTTTCATTAAGCTAAGAAACCAAGGGTCTAAAAGGGAATACTTGATACTAGGGCACAAATCCATCACAACTCATGTTGTGCCAAAGTGAAGTTAAAAATACCTTCATTATGACTTGCAGAGTTTCACACTAGGACCTGTAGAAAAGCACGTACTTCACCAAAAAAAATTAAAGAGGATGGAACGATGTCTTTTTTGAACTCAAATTCAAAATGTAGACCAACAAGTTTTAAAGATCTCTCATGCATTTTTAAGATGGAATTAAACTAAGAAAAAATGAACAAATGTTCTTAGCTAAAATGATCTAAATGAAGTGTACCTTCACTCACATTCCAACTGATTTTTGTTTGATTTTTATTATCCATCCTTTGATTTTGCGTATGACAGAAAAATGCAATCTGTTTATTTGAAATTAAACAATCTCAAATATAGATTGAATGACAAATTTGACTATACTCCCCTTCTAAGACCGTAATAAAGCAAAAACACAATCGACATTTAAAGGGGCACTCAAATCATGTGTGAATGTTTCATGTACATCCTCAATCAATAAAAGTATGACACATTTACCCTCAAATTGCATAAATCTTGAGTTTTTTACATCAGATATGAGTTCTCTTTACTCAAATCTCCCTTTGTCAAAGAGAATAGTAGAAACAAGTGGAAAAAAGTTCATGCATGCATTTCTTCCTTTAAACAAGTTCTTTCTTTCATGCCATAAGGCCATAAATGCTTTACACATTCCTTGTACATTCTCCAAGACCATAGAAGAATTTGTATGATTAAAAACTAGATTCCACCTGTAAAGGGCTGAGTCTCCAGCTCGCGCTCTGAAATCATCGTCGGAGTTTGCCGAATGGCATTCTAAGTCCGCGTCAGGGATTTACCCCCTTCGCAAGACTGAGGGGCAATCGTCATCAACGACCCAGAGTAGGGAGACTCGAATATTTCGAGTCTCCGGAGGCCCATTTCCATTTTGAACCAAACCCTTGGTTTGGGGACCCAAACCGTGGGTTTTTATCTCAAACTCATGTGTTCGCACGAGTTATTCCGTTTCTTTTACGTCGAAGTTTGTCGTAAACAAACTTTGAGTTTCAGTTTGTCGTTCTAGTGAAAAATCGTCGCGTGCACGGCACGCTGGCGATTTCGCGCCAGTAAATTTGTCCTCACCCTTGGTCCCCTTATCCCTCGTCCTCTTTTGCTTGTTTGCAAGGAGGGCGAGGTGGGGGTGAGGGCATCAAGCCATGGGGCCTCACCCTCAAGGCCCTCGTGGCCTCTCAGCCGCCGATCGGGCTGAGGCCGCAATCAACGGCTGGTGGCTGGCCGGTCAGTGGCCGGCCGGTCACTTGGCCGGCTGTCAGCCATCCAGTCAGCCGGTAGCGAGCTGGCCAACGGCCAGGAAAGTGCTGGCCGCATGCCAGCCCTCGGTGACGCGAGGGGTGGTGCGCAACAACCCCTCGCTTTGGCGATGTGGGAGGGCCGAACCGGCCCTCCCGCTACATTCCACCCCACTTATTCTGAACCGTTCCAGTTCATGAACAACAAGTTGGATTATGAGTCAGTGAGTCATGAACATGGTGAAAGAAAATCAATAATTTCAATCACCAGCGGAACATGAACACGTGCATGGTACTTAGACCTAAGCTACACCTTGTAGGTCAGCACGGCTAGCGGCCTCCCCCCTTTAGGCTGGAGCATCCGCGCGACAACTATGTTAGGCGTCCCCAACCTCCTATGGTCGATGTCCATGAATGATGCCCTGTGGGAATGTTGTACACTTTTTCCGCGTTCACGTGCTACCTCCTACCACGCATTGTTCTGTGTGAGCTACAAGCTCGCTCCTGTACTCGTTGACCACCAGTGTGGGAACCCAAGATTCGGGCTCCCATGAATGATGTTCAGGTCCACAACCGGCCCAATGAACAAGGTACTCCCTGACAACGCGCGACCGAAGAGTACGCTCTCGGTGTTGGAGTAGGCGAAGGACCTCGTATTGGCCGTCACCAGCCAGGACTAATAGCGGTGGCTAAACGGTTCCTTCTGCCGTGTATGGAGCGAGCAGGCTCACATGAAACACGTCATGTATCTTCATACTCGGTGGAAGTAGCGATCGGTATGCCACTAGCCCGATGCCTGCCACAATGGGAAACGGCCGAATCCACTTCGGTAGAAGTTTTCTTGCCCCTAACGACTTCAGCCGAAGGTTTTTGGTGCTAAGCAGCACTTTGTCACTGATGTCAAACGACACCTCCCGGCGACCTTTGTCGGCATATGCCTTTTGTTGCTGCCAAGCTGCTTCAAGGTGACCCTTCGCCTCCTGTAACAAGGAGTCGATGCGCTTGGCAAAGGCTTGAGCGGAAGGAACCTACCCTCCTATACTCCCACTCTTCACCAATGAAGAAGGTACCACTGGATACCGACCACTGCTCAACACGAACGCTGTGAACTGTGTGGACTCGTTCACCGAGTTGTTCACCGCGAACTCTGCCGATGCTAGGAATTCATCCCTATCATGTATGGCAGGGTCCACGTACATGCGGAGCATCTACTCCAGAGTGCGATTCATGGGCTTTGTTCGTGCGTTAGTTTGTGGGTGAAATGCAATCAACATTTGCGAATCACTACCAAAGTACTCGTGCATGTTTTGCCAGCACTTACTAGCAAATTTCTGGTCTTGATCAGAGATAATGCGCAACGGCAAGCCGTGGTACTTTACGACACCCTCAAAGAAGAGACGAGCGGTCTCCTTTCCATTCATGTTAGTGGTTGGAGGAATGAAGTGTGTCATCTTTGTCAAAAGATCCACAACCACTAGTATTGCATCATGGCCACGGGGCGTGTCTGGAAGACTAGTAATGAAGTCCATGCTGATGCAATCCCATGGAGTCCCAGGAATGGGAAGCTGCTAGAGGAGTCTAGTAGGCTTCTTGTTACTAGCCTTATTCCAAAGACATGGGTCGCATGTGATGCTATACTTACGGACATCGACACTCTACCCTCGCCACCAATGGTGGTTTGAGAGTGCCTGTCCGGTCTTTCAGGGTCCCACGTAACCTGTTAACGACAGGTCGTGGAATTGGGAGATAACCTTTACTCGAAGGTCTCCCGAGTTTGGCACAACAACTTGTTCTACGTGTTAGAAGATTCTTGCAGCCTCCACCAAGCCGTACTTATCCAGATTTTGATATTCTTGAAACAAAGAATCTACACAGTATCCCATCTGGATCCTGTTTACAAAACCGTTGTAATGGATAATCTCTCGTGGTGGTTTCAGCAAAGATGCAGAGGGATCTGATGGTTGTACAATTGCTGTTGCAATGGCCATAAAACACCCACTGACCTCGGTGGTTGCTTTAATTTCTTGTGGCTGTTGACTTACTTGATAGGCCACATTGATGCGTCGTGGCCGATATTCCCATGTGAACGAGAATCGACTCAGGTATTCGCACCAACGCGCCTCTCCTCTTAATGGGTTTGGTTGCATTTGGAAAAATCACCAATGGATTATGGTTGGTCACGACCGTCACACCCCCTTCAGCACCCTCGAGATAGGAATGCCACATCTTAAAATCGTGTACTACCGCAAGGAGCTCTTGATCCCCAGTCGTGTCTTTGGTTTCAGCGAGAATTTGCTTTTGGCTCTCATACGCAATTGGGTGACCGTTTTGCATGAGGACGACTCCAAGTCCTACTACCAACGCATCGCATTGAACCTCCCACGGTTGCGATGGATCCAGAAGAGCTAAGACGGGCGCTATGGATAGAAGCTCTTTGACTTTGAGAAAAGCGTTCTCGCAATCAGATGTCCTGTCCCAACGCACATCTTTTCACGTGAGCCTTGTTAGCGGTGCTACCAGGGTCAAATACCCTTGTATAAACCGTCCAAAGTAGTTTGTAAGGCCGAGGAAAGACCGAATCTGCCCAACATTTTTGAAGTGTGGCCAATCCACAACGGCTTGGACTTTTCGTGGGTCAACACGAATGCCATCCTTGCCGACGATGTGTCCGAGGTATTCGAGCTCATCTTGTGCAAACTTGCAGTTGCTCACTTTCGCATAGAATTATGTTCCCGAAGGATTGTGAGAACTTCACGCAGATGTTCTATGTGCTCTTCCATGGATTTTGAGAAAACCAAGATGTCATATAGGTAAACCAAAACAAACTGGCCGAGTTGCTTGGCGAACGTTTGGTTCATTTCTCCTTGGAAGGTTGCTGTGGCATTTGTAGGCCTGAAACATAAAACTCAGAAGTGATAGTGTCTCATGTGCATTCGAAACGTGGTTTTGGGCACATCCTCTTCTGTGATGGGGATATGATGGTACCCTTGAGACAAATCCAAGGACGAAAATTCTTTTGTGCCTTGGAGTTGGTCAAAAAGGTCCTCAATTCGCGGTAAGGGGAATCGATTTTTTACCGTCAGTTTGTTCTACGCCCGGTAATCCACGCACATGCGTAAACTACCATCCGTTTTGTTCACAAAAAGGATTGGCACACCGTATGGCGAGCTACTTGGCTCAATCCATCCTTTTGCAAGGTACTCTTTGATTTTGGCGATCAGCCTCTCGCCTTTCTGCAGGACTAAGGCGATACATGGGTCTGAACGGAGGAATCGCCTCCGGTTGCAGTGGAATTGTGTAGCCCATGTGTCTTTCTGGTGGAAGCCCAGCCGGTGGGTCTTGGAATACATCCGAGAACTCCGCCAATATAAATCTGATCTCTTGTGGCGTGTCTTCCGTGACGTTGTTCTCCACATTCTGCAGCTGAGCCAAGAAGTATCAACAACCTTGTCGAATACGTGTCTTGACCTGCATTGCAGACAAGCTAGCATGGACTTTGAGTCGGGTCGGTGATAACTTCGTACTTAGAATCAACGTAAAGCAGCGTCGTCCTTTTCAGAGGATCAAACGCTTTGATTCAAAGGACATTAGAGCCTTGATGCAACAGAGCTAGGGATCGCCTAGCACCACGTCAAACAGGTCAAGAAGGTTGAGTACCTTCAATGTGATACTCAGTGTGTACCCTTGAATACAAATTTTTGCTTTACAAGTACCAATCACGAGTACCATACGGTTGTCATTGACAATAACTGCGCCATTCGATGGCTCATACTTCAGGCCAACCTGACGGGTAAAGCCAAGGCTAACAAAAGAGTCCTCCCCTCCGGTGTCATCAAGTACGTTCACGAGAGCAGCAGCTAGGTGTCCCTTGAACTGCATCCTCATCTTGCCTCCACTCTTCCGAGTGAACAAACTCGACGACGGTAAGCCGAGCTTGTGATAAACACGGAATCTGTAGGACGGGCATTTCAACTCCCGTGATTCACCCACTCAAGTCCACTTCTTGTGGGCATGTGTGAATTTGGCCAGCACCTTCCTGTCTTTAAATTTCACTGGGTCAAAATCTTCGACTAAAGGTACTAGAAATGTGATTGAGCTCATCACTTTGAGGGCGTTTGCTTCAATCACTGTGTTACACAACTCTTGCTCACTGGTTGGTGTCGACACCACAAACCAGGTTTGGTCATGCATCTCGTCTGATGATGCAATCTTTTGTGGGTAATGTCAATTAGCAAGTGTAGAATGAGGTTCAATGGGAGGGGAGAAGACAACAAAGAAATTTGAACTCGTCAAAAACTCAAATTGTTTAACATCCTTGTCTAAAAACATGAACTCACACTCGTGATCCATTTTTACCGCTGAGTGGTCCCCACTGATGTCACTCAGGGGTGGGGAAAACCCGCCCCACGGCCCTGTCTGTTACCACGGCCGGGCCCATTGCCGCGACCGCGATCCTGTCCACGGCCTTGTCCGTGGCCTCCTCCTGCACCATCCCCACAAGGTTCTGTTGCTGCAGCTAGCGCCGTGGCCTCTTGACCACCACCAGTAACCTCGTGGCACTGAGCCCTAAAGTGGCCCGGCTGCATGTAGTTCTGGCAGCGCCCTTCGTAGAAGGCTGCGTTGCGACGCTCACGAACCGCCTGCGGCTTGTCATTCTCGCGGCTATGCTTGTTATTAGGACCCTTCTGCCCACAAGCCTTCTTGACTAGAGGGTTTGTAGGCTGCTTGCTCTTGGACTCGCCTCGCTGTCCGGCTGACCCACCAGCCCCTACAATGTCCACGTGTATGGCGCGCCCCTCATGTGCACGCGCGTATGGTAGTGCATCAGTGTAGTGTTTCGCGTTCACCGAATACACTTGGCTCATGTAGTCACGCAACGCCCTCCAGCTTGTCCAATCTTATCCAATGGCTGTCATTGTGGTCTTATCCTTCAACTTCTTCTTGGTGAGACCATCACGCAAGTACTCTAAGAGCATGCACTCCGGGTACTTGAACTTACGAGTTCCATCGCCCTCGGTGAAGCCTTCGGATTCTTCCACGAGTGTGGTGAACTCGCTCAAGTAGGATTCGAGCGAGCTGCCCAGTTGCCTGAAGTCCTTGATCTTGTGAAAAGCGCGCTGCGCCTCCTCACGTTGGGTGCACTTCTTACGCATGATCGCGCAGAAAGTCTCTCACGGCATGGGCTGCCACTCGAGGTGCGGCTGCTGTGCAGTCCACACCTTGACCACTTACTTGAAGAGTTTGTCTTTGAGTCGTTTCGTGGCAAGGTCGCCCCACTGGCTGAGTAGAGCCTTGTGGAGACGTAGGACATGCACCATGCGGTTCAGCTAGTCGGTCAACTTCACGCCCTTCCAGAAGATCTCCACATAATGGAGGAAGAACGTGTTCATGACCGACCCCAAAGTCGTCGAGGTAGGCATGTCATCGCTGCCACCGGCACTCGCATCCGTAGCTACGGCATACTGTGCTTGCTACTGCATCCGCACCTGGGTCACGCTCTGCAATGCCTTGTCGAGGTCGTTGCATCGGCGGTTTGCCTCATGGGCGGCCAGGCACTGCAGCTGGCAATCACGGTCAAGGTCCGTTATGCTCTGCCCGACGTGGATGAGCAGGTTGGTCGACGCAAATTTGAGCTCTGATGTCGTCAAAGCATTGGCAATAGCCTCCAGGGCCTCATGTTGTCCGTGCACCCTTATCCACTACAAGAGGGTACGGTTCGTGTACACGCCTCCAAGGAGTCCCACCTTTTGGAGGAGATTGTCGTCGACAACGACGCTCGAGTGGGCACTGCCTTGCCCCATTGCGGCGGTATCGTAGTAAGGAGGGTCCGCCCCCATTCCTCCAAGTGGTGCCGTATCTCCACCACCGGTGGTGAACTTGATTCGGCCTATGGCGTCGGCAGGGAACTCCGCGAGCCTAGGACACTCATCACAAATTGCCTTCGCGGCGACGTCGTCCGGCTCGTTCTCGTGAAAACTTTTTGTGTGGCTGCTTTCAATACCCTTACTGCTATCGGCAGTCTCCCTGCTGTCGATAACTTCAAGCGATGCGGCGGGCTTCTTGCGCTTCTCAAACAATTGGCTCGAGTTCGTCGCACGACGATGGTCGCGATCCTCGTCGCCTTCACCATCGTCGACGTGGTGCTCTTTGTCGGGGTATCCCCCCGGGAGATCCTCCTCCATGGCATTGTCCGTCGCGTGGGGGTCGCCCACTTGCGCGTTGACGTGCTTGTCAAGCACCCTTTTTGCCTCTGCACGCTGCTCGGTATCGCTGAGGTTGGCGTCGGTTGCCTTCGGCGGTAGGGTTGCCCTTGGTGGTACGATTGCCTTTCGGTTGGCAACCGTGCTCGCGGCGGCGGCTCTCAAAACTTGGAGTTCATTGAGAGCTCGTGGTGAGGCCGTCACCACCTTGCCCTTCTTGGTCCTAGACGATCCGGCACTTGCCATCCCGTCGCTCGTACAACTAGCACGTGAAGGTTGTTGTGAGGATCACCCCACAACGAGGAGGAATCGCCTCCTAAGACGTTGCTCTCACGATCGGTGAGGCAATTTCAATTTATATTTCTATTTTCCTACGCTGCCACATTCGCACAAGGTCATGGGCTTAGAAACTAGTCCTCCTAAGCCGTGACTCATGGCACTTGGTAGCAACTACAATATAAGAAAACAGAAAATCAAAATACAAGGGAGTAACAAGAATTGTGAGTACCGCTCACAAAACTAAGACAAAGATTAAGAAGAGGAGCAAGTGCAAGGTCTAGAACAAAACACTACTTTTCTTCTTATCTTCTTGTCTTCTTGTCTTCCTTGGCCTCCTCTTAAGTCTTCTTTGTGCGTCTTGCACCCCTTGACGGCGTCTTCCTTGGGCCGGTGTCGTTGGAGGAGCTGCCAAAAATCCCCAAGGTGGCACCCTCCTTCTTTTTAGGGTGCTCTCAGGTCGCGAGAGTCCCTAAGCTTGGGGAGGGGCGCTGTCCCAATTTTTGATGAAGGGGTTTTGAAAGAACCTTGAAGATGGAGAGGATTTTGTGGTTTTTGAGGGTGGGGACTTCCCACCCCGCCCCAATAAAATGTTCCTAGCCCTCTCTAAGTGACGAGAGGCTGGAAGGAAGAGTCTCCATAAAGTAGAGTTTTTTTCAAGCTCTTGAACGCAATTTACAGCACTTCAATCCGTGAAGTGTGGATGACGTAGTCTGTTCTAGCGTTTTTGTTGCTGCTTGCAACTGCCGTCGACGTTTTATCTATGTCATACTCGTAGTTTCCGTCGAACCCTTGGTCGCGAGGGTCGTCTGGCTCTGAGAACCACTACGGGCTGAGTCTCCAGCTCTTGTTATGAAGACGTTGTCGAAATTTGCCGAATGGCGTTCTCAGTCCGTGTCAGGGGTTAACCCCCTTCGCAAGACTAGGGGGCAATCGTCATCAACGACCCAGAGCAGGGAGACTCGAATATTTCAAGTCTCCAGAGGCCCATTTCCGTTCTTAACCCAATCCCTGGTTTTGAGACAGCAACCGGGGGTTTTTACTTTGAACTCGTGTGTTCACACGAGTTTTTCCGTTTGTTTTACGTTGAAGTTTGTCATAAACAAACTTCAAGTTTCGTTGTCGTTCTAGAACAAAATCGTCGCGTGCGAGGCACGCTGGCGATTTTGAGCTAGGAAATTTGTCCTCAGCCTCGCTCCCCCTATCCCTCGTCCTCTCTTGCTCGTTTGCAAGGAGGGCAAGGGGGGGGGGGGGGAAGGGCACGAGGCCATGAGGCCTCGCCCTCGAGGCCCTCGTGGCCTCTCAGCTGCCGATCGGGCTGAGGCCGCGATCGGTGGCTGGTGGCTGGCCGGCCGGTGGCCGGCTGGTCACTTGGTCGGCCGCCGGCCGTCCAGCCGGCCGGCAACGAGCTGGCTGGCGGCCAGCGAAGTGCCGGCCGCCTGCCAACGCTCGATGACACGAGGGATGGTGTGCAACCACCCCTCGCTTCAGCGAGGTGGGAGGGCCGAACCGGCCCTCCTGCTACACCACCCAACCATAACAACAAGAATAAACTTTTAGCTAAGCCTATAAGTTTACCTTCAACAAGGACTTTTATGAAGAGCACCATAATGGTTATTAGACACTTTGATTTGTGCCAACAAGGGTTGGGAATTCTAGACAAGGGCACTCCTTTTGACCAATCGAGTCAAAAACATTTCTTAAAGTCTTAAAAACATTCAAGGATGAATCCTCTATGATAACATTAGCAGGTGATGAAGAAACTCACCATCTATCCATGTTTATGCAATCAAGGCTAGTCCTTATTGATGCCTCCTTGAAGGAGCCAAGACTTATATGAACGAAATCATTCTATAAGGCTAGTTATCCAAATCCTCAACTTTTAGTGCTTGTAAACATTTCATAAGAAAGAAAAAATATAAAAACATCGTAGTAACATAGCTTGAGTTATAATGACCTTGAATGGAGACCACCATGATGATGTCCTCACGAGGGTGGAGAGCCATGACAATCAAAACATAAGGAGATGTAAATACACATTTCATCTTCCTTGTTTTTTATTCCCTTGAAACACTAAATCCATGTTATGGAGCATTGTAAAACCCTTCAAAAGGCATTCTTCGAACCAATCTCTGATACTCCTTGATGCTTTTGTTGACTTGAGATTCATGAACTCCATCATCTCCAGGTTTCGCATCACCAACATCAATGGTTGATTTTGTTTTAGCAATAAAAGGGAATAAGCAAAACATGTTCATGATGACATGATAGTGGGTCTAAGTATGTGCATCATTTCTCTTTTTGTTTCATCAATAATTGGAAAGGCATGAATAAGAAGAATTCTTTTATGACTGTTATCATATAACTTACACTATTGTACATTGGCCTTCATATAGACAATACTTAGAGATGTAGATATTCACAAAAATTGGCAAATGTGATGGATTATCTTCCACAATAAACCTTGAGGAAGCTAGTTGTAGAATATGCAAGGGCCCCTGAGTAGAAAAGGTTGTATATGACCTAATTGTGTAAAAGAATAACTATTTTCACTTATAAAATTCAAGGTCTCAATTCAATGATTTCTAAATAACCGCATAAAAACCAATTGCGTAAGTTTTAGATATGGTATTGATAAACAAAAAAATTCTAAGTTAGGTGATGCCATGTGTAAGGAGGTAATTGAAGGAAAATTGAAATCCATTGAAGATACTATGGGCCTGTGATTCAAGGACATGGCTCATTATGAACCCATCATTTAGTAAAATTCGATTTTGTGAGGGAGGAAAAGACAAGATGACATAAATGATAGTATTAAAGTGTGACTTATCACAACCAAATTATCCTTATGCCTGATATGCCGTGTCGAATGGAACGCACTTTTCTTGTCACTTTACTTCAATGTAGTGTGTCATCTAGTTAAAAATTTCCTTCAAGTTTATTAGAAAAATCGGAATAATTGGTTTTGAGAAAGGTTTGTCAAAGAATCAAGTAGAAAGAATTCATGTTTTTTCCCTCTTACACTCATCATGGAAGTGTCTTATAATCTCAATCATGGAAGGTAAGTTGATGTTAGATATATGTTTCATTCATGAAGTTGACCCCTCCATCTTTTCCTTTCTTAAAAAACTAACTGGGATTGATTGATATTCTTCATGTAAGATGATACAAAGATCATGTTCGTCTTTAAAACTCATTATTTAAACTCATGTTGTGTGAAGAAGAAGTACACATCATAGAAATGAAGAATACCAGTTGATTAATAGGAGTCTGAAAATTCTACAACATGAATCTCAATATTACCATTACAATTGTCATGAACATGAGTGTAACTCCTTCTTCTCCATTAATGCTAGCACAAAGTAACAGCTTTACAAGTTTGAGGATACAACCTAGGAGTGTTATTTTCCTAACGTTATGCATGCCATGATGGAAACACTCATTTCATTTCTTTTGTGTGCAAATGGTGAAACCTAATGAGAAAACATGAGATGTCAACATTCAGAAGCCATGAAGTGTACCATGGGCTATATGTTAAAGACATGGAATATGGGACTTTGAATTCAAGATTGATACGAATGAAAGAACCCAATGGTGGGTTTTCACATATAGGGATTGTTAGCACTAAAGATGAATAACATGAATTCCACCTCCTTCCTTGTGTTCATCTAGCACATTTGTGTTGTTTCTCAAGCAATGAGGTAACAGAAATGCATTCTCATACATGTAAAGAATTATCACCATGTTTTCTTACAAATGATGCATAAAATAAGTATGGAACATGCTTGGAAAAGTGATGCTCTTAAAGTTAGAAACAAAACTTCTCACTTACTGAAAATGTACTCAAAATACGATTGATGACTGAGACAATCTTTTTGAAAACTTTTTTAAAATACTCTGAACCATGAAAGTTTTGAAAAGAACAAACATGGTTGGCAAAAACACAATAGAAGAAAAGAAACATCGTGTCAAAGTAATTGTTTATTACTTATGTGAACTAGTTTTCATATCATATGTTTGTACTTTTTCATCTTTCATTTGAAGCAAAATTTCATATTCAAAGTATGGGAACAAAATGCACCATTCTTAAAAATAGAGTCTCTTACAAAGTTGTTTTTTGCTTATCATGCTTTTTCTCTAACGATAGACCTTCAGGATGTCTTCCGATTGCCAAAGAAATATTATTTCAAAATCATGGTCTTCTCAATTCCCATTGGTGAAGAATTTAGTGGTAAGAAAAGTGATCGTTTAGGGTGCCTCATTGGAGTTGACATCATGCTTTAGATGTATCATTATTTGTGTGCATGTGAGGAGCCATCATTCATGTGTAATTCACTACATATGTTACCTTTCATACTCCTAATGGATTTCACACCAAATGTTTCAATGAAAATACAACTTAAAAGTGTGCATAGTTTTGATTAAGAAAAAAAAATTTTGGCCTAAAGGGTGCAGAAAAAAATTAAGACTGATGAAAGGGAGGGGTAGTGAGGGGATCTTCCCATCTTGAAACATGCATAATGATGAAAACGTATAAATGGTTTCACGTTGGGAATGAAGGAAAGGAATAAGAACATACAAGGTTAGATGAAGTTATCGAAATAATGCGTCAAGATGGCATGCACATGATCATGTGCTCTTGGCAAAGGTGCCATTTATTGTAAGCAATAGGAGCTGGTCACTTGTTTTACAAAGAACAAGACTTGCATTCTTACCTTGGAGATAACTATAAATGCCTTGAAAACATCTAAGTATTTATTTACCAAGACATGCATATTTAACAAGTTTGACTAGCGTTTATTCATGAACCAAGTCTTTACAAAGATTTAGAATGCGAATTATTAGAATAGGTATAATCATCTTAAAGAAACACTAGAAATATAATTGATGGATATAAAAAAGGCCTCACTTCCTCCGATTCAGAAACGTTTGTTGGGTTTTTATTGTTTATTAGGTTTGAAACTTTAGGACCCTTTATGATTGTTTTTGTGCAAAACGAGGATTGAATAAGGATGAATAATGAGCAAGGTACCTAGTATACGTGGTAAAAGGTGTCGAAGAATTCAGACACATGATGATTTATCATTCTTAGTTTTGTCCCAAAACACCAGCCATGTACAAACACAATGTTTAACTTCCAACAATACCTTAATAGGCCAATTACATTTTCTTTTGATAGTGATGATAAGGAACGTTAATGTGCATGAATAAGTCCGTGAAAAATGATGAGAATAAACTGTAACTTGGTACCAACATGCCATATGGGAATTCATCGTATGTACAACAACATTCAACTTGAGGAAGGGTATATTCTCATACATATTGCACATCTATTTTCATGTGTATGAAACTGTAGATTCATGGAAACAGGTATAGGAATAACTAAATAACTCAATAATGTAATGTATGAAGGAAACCCATTGAATTCTTCTCCATCCTCACATCATGTTGTTCATCGTGGCCTACTTACTTTGATCAGAACATCTCTATGTGAAGTGAAGTATGGAATCTTATTAGAAAGAGATTTATTTTTCACATGGTTGTTCATTTGTGGAGATGTTTTTCTTAACATTTGTGAACCAAAAATGTGTAGTGTTGCCCAGATAGTTCAATTATGTTGCATTTGACAATTTATGAATCATACATGTACACTTTATTTCTAGAGGAATTGAAGGAGGTACTAAAAACGGGTATCAAATGCATTAAAAATCATTTACAAGAAAATCCTCAACATGTACTTAGCACCTTGCATGTCGTAGTTATAGAAGAATCCCTTTTTTATAAGTTTAATGTCCTTGCATGAACAATCCTACATTCAAAGCAAGTTACTTACATTGGATATTCAAGAAACTTAACATCGGGAGACTATTTTAGAATTGTTGTTTTCATTTTCTAGAATTTCTTGAACACGTTCATGAGGCTTCGATTTTCTATGAGCACTAAACATGATTTTGCATTTTTTAAGGTTGTTCGGATCAATTATCATGAATCTTACATTGAACAAGGGGTCGAAAAATGTTTATGACTAGAACGAACAATGAAATGCACTTAATGACATGCTAGCTTACACATGAATTGTAAAGGAGCATGATGTGAACATCAAAACAATCATGAGGTTTGAAACCACGCGTTTTTTCTTAGCTCCAAAGTACTTTGTGATTTTAACTTGGCAATGAAAATCGTTTATAAATCAAAGAAACAAGGTCGTGCATAAAATCCGGTTGCCTCATGTATTAACATGAGTTAAGGAAGTAAAATAGGCCTTCAAGTTTATTAAACTCAATGTTTTCAATTTATGATGAAACCTTTTTCTATTTTCATACCTAAAATTTAATTCATTAGAGAATGTGTGAATTTTAATGTTAAGGAGATATTGTTTCCTGAACACAAAAATTTGTTTTTTTGGTTTTATTAGTGTTACATTAAAGTGAATAATAGATGATACACATGATCAAGTCATGATTGTTGTGCCATTACAAGAAATTATTATTGGATATCAGTAAAAAATACATTTAAGAAAAAATGATTGAGTCAGAGGTTAGATTAAAATGCATGAAATGAAGAATATGGTGTTTTGTGCAAACATTCAACATTTTTATGTTGTTCCCTTTGCAACATTTTCTATTCCTCCATGTGTATATGGACATGAAAAATACATGCAAACTTACTTAAATGAATGAATGGTCCATGTTAAATTCATTGTTTTCATTTAAGTTCCGAAATGGAAAGGAAGTATTGTAGCATTTTGAAGTTACAACCATACGTGATGGATGAGGGAAGAAATTCACAATTCGAGCCAAAGATATACATGAGTATACATTTATTACTTTGTTTAAATGAATCGGATGGTTTAATGAGATATAATTGTTATTCAATGCTCATTATGTGAAGAGAGATTCAATGATCAGTTTTTGCAGTTTAGCAAATTGTTTCCGTAGATGTTATTTCAGGAGTCCCACACAAGTGGTTTAGGTGGTCACTTAAAAAAAAAACAATATTCATTTGAGGGTGAAAGATAAACATGGGCTTAAGAACATGTAAAATGAAAAATGTAAGAGGGAAAGTTCATGTAATGGACAAAATCATAGGTTTGTTCTCAATACCCATGAATAAGGATGAAACGATTGGATCCAAAAAGGTGGGAATAAGTTCTTGGGTTTGCTCTTACACCATGTCTTTGTTTTTTATGCATGGATTTTGATTGATTCTTGTAGAATGCACACCTTCAAAGGTATTCTGTTTGATAAGGTGACAATACTTTTGGGTATAAAGTAAGTCTATTTATTATAAAAATAGCATTTCCCCATCATATAGGTGATTTGGCACATTCATGAGTGGATTCGCATCTGACTTCATCAATGGCACATCATCTCTTTGATTGTGATCTGAAAAAGTAGAACATATAAAATTTCAAGCATTTTTTATGGTGCTCTCTTAAGCAAAATGGTTGTGGTTTGACGTTAAATATTCTAGTCATGAAGCCTGGATATGATGTTGTGACATGTAAATTGATTATAAAATAATTTTGAGCCAATTCATGATGAATCAATGTATAGATGATAACTTAAAAGCATGGGAAATTCTAGAAAATCAATGACAAAACCTTCTTAAATCTTTGTAAGGCAAAGGAAACATTGCAATTGAGAGATAAAAATTTTTGAATAGACGTTACATTTCAGAAAGAAAAAATTGAAATTTTTGTGAACATGATGTTAAAAAATAGCATGCATAGTCTATTTCTTAGTTTTTAAGCTCGTTCACGTGAGTAAAAGTTTCATTGCCAAGGTTTCATATCCATGAAGTATGTCCTTTTAACATTTTATGGAGTAATGAATCTCAAAGTATACCTGTATTTTAGTTTGTTCCCTCTCATGGACTCGTTTAAGATGGATGAGCTCATGGATCATGTTAAAGAAGTTACATGTGGAGATTGTTGATGTGGGAATTTTTGTAGAATAACTCTTAAATTTGCAAGGCTATTTCAAAGCACACAACATTAAGGAGCTCTTCTATGATGTTTACGACTTGAATTGATTTATATTTATCTATACTCAGGGACACAAACCTCATGCATGTAGTTTTTGTGGCCATTTGCATTCTTAGGCCAGGGAAGTGTTGTATTTTGCATGAATGAAAGTCCTCGAACTCCATGTGCTAATTCTTTTGTTCTTACATTTATGGCCCTCCACATTTTTAGTTTTGGGTTATTGAAGCCATCAAATCGAGGGTAGTTTTATTTGGGTATGTACATATCAATGTAGAGATTTATGACTACTTAAGAAATGTTTGTTTTGATGTTGTTCGATCAATTTCACATTGTTGTAAAACTATTGATATGCACCATTATCATTCTTGAAACCCATGATTCTTGATGAGTTTTTTTCAATTCCTTTGTTATTTTGTCATTTCATATGCGTCGTGGTTGTTGAGCACCTAACATCACAACCATGCTTTATTTGTGTCAGAAAATTTGAGCATATTTGCCTATTTGTTTCTACGCAATTACACACACTTACACACACTTACACGCACTTACACACACTTACACACACTTACACACACTTACACGCACTTACACGTACTTGTACGTACATACACGCACTTACACGCACTTACACACACTTATGCGCACTTACACGCACTTACACGCACTTGCACGTACTTACACGCACTCACATGCACTTACACGCACTTACACGCACTTCCAAGTTCTTACACGCACTTACTCGCAGTTACACGCACTTACACGCACTTACAAGCACTTACAAGCACGTACATGCACTCACACGTACTTACACACACGCACTTACATGCACGCACTTACACTCACATGGACGACTTCATCTGTGGCCTACATTACACTTGTAATTTGAGATTTTTTCCTTGTTTTACATCCTCTTCATTCCCACAAGACAAGGTAAGGTGTTATGATCACCATTGTATTGTAATTTCTGCATTGAAACAGAAATATTTACTCAATCAATGCAGCAAATGAAGCCTTAGCTAGATTCATGATTTTTGCCATTAAATTATTTGCCATGTGGCAGTCTGATACGCACCTGGAGATTTAGCCTGTGCTTCCTTGTATTTTACACCTATATGTATTGGGCGGTAAAGACGCCTCCACCGATGTGTTCAGGATGGTTTTTCACAGCTCTGTCAGAGATGCAGCCAGTGAACGACAGCCAGACCGCAAAATCCCGTGATGGGTTATCACAATCCAGCAGAAGCCAATCACTAAGCTCGTGCATAGTGGGATAGCTTTCTCTAGACCTAGTTCCGTTAATGGCCTAGCAGACTCGATTTCTGTTTCTCGAAGACACCAGGTCTCTTCGGCCGTTTTCGAAAGGAGTATTCGGGTTTGTTGACCTTCTTTTGCGAATTGGGGGAAAACATCATCAAACCAGCGGAGATCTAGCGCGAGTTGAGCAGGGTTCAAATAGAGGCAAGCATGTGCATGTTGCACATGCATCGCCTCATTTCAGAGCGCTCTAGCGCTGACATCGATTCCCATCAGCCAGCCATCGACAAGTTTTGTCCCCCCACCGCGAAACGAGTCCTTGATGCGGTCGTCGCACATGGTTCCGCCAAGTTGCCAGCGTCGTTGGCAGTCCGTGTAGCAATGCTGCCCTCACCACGGCATCGTCGAGAATGTCGCCGCATATGAGCGGCTGTCGTGGCGTCGCACGCGTCACGTCTCATCTGCCTCCGGTGAAGGGTCCACACGTGTCCCTCAGCCCGGACGGCATCTGAGGTCTGGCTTGCTCCTGCGCCCGATCCCGAGACAAGGCGACGGCAATGGCGAGCACAAACAGCCAGGCAGCTCGCGCAATGGCGGAAGCAGAGGCTCTGCTGCGGCGGAACGAGGCGGTGAAGGCGGAGCGGCTGCTCCTTCGGCTGCAGCAGCAACAACAACAGCAGGGAGGTGCTGCGACAGCTGCTGCTGCGGCCACCAAGGGGCTCCAGGAGCTGCTGGCCGTGTGCAGCGCGAGAGCAGCGGCTGCCAAGGCCGGCCAATGCAGCGGATGCGGCAGGGTGGTAGCGGCGGCGTGGGGGGCGGCTGTGGTGGACTGGTACCTTGTTNGCAGGGAGGTGCTGCGACAGCTGCTGCTGCGGCCACCAAGGGGCTCCAGGAGCTGCTGGCCGTGTGCAGCGCGAGAGCAGCGGCTGCCAAGGCCGGCCAATGCAGCGGATGCGGCAGGGTGGTAGCGGCGGCGTGGGGGGCGGCTGTGGTGGACTGGTACCTTGTTCTGCAGGTGCGTGGTGTTTGTCCTCTGATGATCTTTCGAGACACTTTGCAAGACATTCAGAACGATGCGACTCTGCGGCTGCATTGGTCGATTGGTACCTCTTCCTGGGTCTAGATGCGTGGTTTCCCGGCTCAAGACTGTCTGAAGCGCTTTTCGTCGCATTCAGAGAAGTTTGAATCGGTGGCGGGACACCTCTCAAGGCCAGAGAGATGGAGCGCCCACAATGCACAGGCCCACACAATTGGCGGCATCTGCTGCCAAGCAGATGGTGTGGGCGGGCTGGTGCTCTGTGCCGCTGCACTCATGAAACATAGCTGGTTGGCGTTGAGATGCAGCCATTTCGACATGCGTGCAGGTGTTGTGCGACAGCAGCTGCTGGGCGAGCATTGGCCCGCCACTTCAGCCAGGTCAATCTCGGTTCACTTCTGGGGAGCGCAAGGGTCCGTTGCACCCTGGGTCCCTCCCTTGGTGCTGCACCTGATGCAACACCATGCGTGTGACCCGCAGATGGATTGTCTGGGGGAGTGCGAGAAAAGGGGACTAGGGTTCATGAGTGGTGCTGGACAGGGATTGGTGCGGCGTCGTATGAATCTGCGCAGGATTCAGGCTTTGGCGCCAATGCACGGGCTCCGAGACTGTCTCGTTGTGGACGTTCCCACGTTCACGCACACATGAGGCAGACATGCAGGCGTAGAGGCACACAATGAGACATTCCTGACGGCTTGGGATGGTGGTGACCCTGGTTCCCAATTGTGTCCCATGGTGGATTGGCTTGGCCTGTCCTGCTGGATACATGTGGGCATGCCATGGCATGTCATGCCATGCCATGCCATGCCATGCCCTACCACGCCATGCCCTGCCATGCCATGCCATGCCGTGCCATGCCATGCCATGCCATGCCATCACATGCCATGCCATCACATGCCATGCTAGTCTTGCTGGGATGGGATTGATATGGTGGTGAAAAGGGGAAGACATGTGGGGCTGGCTTCGGGGATGGCTGGAAGCAGTCCGGCGGTTTATGCTGTGGTTGCTGCTGCTGCTGCTGCTGCTGCTGCTGCTGCTGAGAAACTTGCGTTGGAGGGTTGAAGAGTTGGCATGCCCCCGGAGTCCTGTCAGTTAAGGGTGCACAAGCACTGGCGCTGGTTCCCGGCGCCACATGTACGTGGATGGCCAGTGCAGTGCATGTGTCTGTGCAGTTTGGGTGCATTGAGTCAAAGTCACTGGAAATGGTGCCATCGGAAAAAAATCTTCCGATGGCACCATTTCCAGCATTTCTACAAAGGTTTTCCTTTCTCGTTGCCGCGTACTTTCCTCCCCATGGACACCACATTCAACCTTTCAGGTGGAGTCGCACAGTTCGGAGTCGGCCATCAAGAAGCGCTACCGCCAGCTCGGTACGTCACATGGTCTTCAGTCACTGTCACTTTCCCTCAAATTCCCAGACATTGGAATGTATTCTTGTTTGTGGCTTGTGCCATGTTCATTGAAGAAAAATCATGCACACACCCGCATGCACGCACAAATGCAGGCGTGCCCACCAGCCTGCGTGCCTGCCCACCTGCCCGCCCGCCTGCCTGCCCACCTGCCTGTCCGCCCGCCCGCCACCCGCTCGCCTGCCCGCCCATGCACCCGCCTGCTGGACTGCCCACCCGCTCCTCCTGCTGCCCGCCCGCCTGCCTGCCCCAGCTCTCCAGCTTTCAAGCTCTCCACCTCTTCATCTCTCCAGTTCCACCTCTCCAGCTCTCCAGTTCTCCACATTTCCACCTCTCCTCCCCTTCAGCTATCCACAGCTCTCCAGCTCTCCACCTCTCCACCTCTCCACCTTTACACCTCTCCACGTTTCCACCTCTCTAGCTCTCCACCTTTCCACCTCTCCACGTTTCCACCTCTCCACCTTTCCATCTTTCCACCTCTCCACCTCTCCACCTCTCCACCTCTCCACCTCTCCACCTCTCCACCTCTCCACCTCTCCACCTCTCTACCTCTCCACCTCTCCACCTCTCCATCTTTCCATATTTCCACCTCTCCATCTTTCCATCTTTCCACCTCTCCATCTTTCCATCTCTCCATCTTTCCACCTCTCCATCTTTCCACCTCTCCATCTTTCCACCTTTCCACGTTTCCACCTCTCCACCTCCCAACCTCTCCACCTCTCCACCTCTCCATCTTTCCAGTTCTCCACCTTTCCAGTTCTCTTCACAGGTCTGGAGATAGGAATGGTTCCCTTGTTTATCTGTCTCCCAGACGGCCCGCCCTCATGGCTGTTGGTACTGCTGTAGAGAGATACGGATCCTGTTCATCTTTCCTTTCTCCGTTTTTTTCTTTTGGCTTGCTGTGGCAGCACTTGCATTGCACCCCGACAAGAACAAATTCGTGGGAGCTGAGGATGCGTTCAAGCTGGTGAAAGAGGTGTGTGGCAGTCTGGTTTTGGGGAGGGTGGGGAGCTCTCCCCCACCCCCCCCAGACTGCAGCAATGGCAGGAGCCCCGGAACTGTATGCTTGCGCATACTGCTATTATGTGTGGGCCCAAGCATGACTGCATGTGTGCACAACACCCATGGCGTTGCAATTGCACTTCCTCGGACTGTATCAGCGCAATACCTTTCTTGTATTCCACGGGATTGCATACCCTGCACCTTTGTCTGCCACAACGGTACTGCATGCATCCACCTCTGTAGC
>SZWC01018838.1:16350-31682 GCA_023375785.1 Penium margaritaceum | reverse complement strand
CCAGGGACGAAGAGAACATCGGTCAAAAAGATGTCACCGGCCGGTCCACGGAAACGAACAACGCCTACTCCACGGACCGGCAACACCTGTCCGGAGCCCGTCCGAACACCGGAGACATCGCCGACGGGACCGAGCATACTGAAGGCCTCGCGAGATGCCGTCATGTGATGCGTGGCCCCGGAGTCGATGATCCAGGTCTCAGCAGGGTCCTGGACAGGGGTCGCCAGATCAGTCACAGTCACATGGCAACACGCGAGGGACGCGGACACGGTGGACGGAGGCGCGAAACGAGACTGCCAGTCGTCAAGCCATGCAATGTCGTCAAGGACGGGGGTGGATGAGATCACGGGAGACGACGAGACAGACGAGGAGACTGGACACGACCGCAGCTCAGTTTCAGTCACGCAGGAATGGGCGGGAGGGCAGGAGGTGATGCAACTCGCACTTCCCTGGGGAGGAGGGCGAGGGAGGCCAAGCTGGAGCGCGATGAACTGCTCCAGCTGACGCTCTCGGGATGACGGCCCAGGAGTGTAGACAGAATGCGGAGTGACAGCGTCGGAGCCCGGGTAGTAGGGTGACGGGGCCGACGAGGGCAGCTGAGGTGCCGACGGCTGAGGGTAGAACTGCTCGGCCGTGTGCTGCGGGTAGTACTGCTGCGGCACGGGTGGCTGCAGGACAGGCGGAGTCGTCGGAGTGGGAGCAGTGCTGGACGAGGTCGAAGTGGTAGGACCAGCAGCAGCGACGGCGGCAGAGGCGAGGCGGTGCTCCCGCTGGCGTCGCATGGTGGTGATGACGCGGGCCTCGTCCGTCGGAAGAGGGCACGTGTACCATCCGTGCCCAGGCTGGCCACAGTTGTGGCAGACTGAGCTACTACCGCTGGTACCGGTTGACGACTGCTGCTGCTGCTGTTGCGATGGACCCTTGCCCTTCTTCTTCCGGCTTTTCTTCTTCTGCCCTGAGGGCGATGAGGTAGCTGCGACGGGGGAGGCAACGGCCACGGAGGCAACGGCAGGGGAGGTGACGGCAGGGGATGCAAGGGCCTCCGTGCGATGGAGCTGGGACTCCTGGCGAGCTTCCTCAATGCGGAGGAAGAGCTCGTATGCCCAAGGCATGAGAGTGCCCTGGGCCTCCATGGTGGTGAGGACGTTCTAAGGATAGTGGACGAAGACGTCAGCGTATGCGTTGGTGGCGCCGCGCTTGATGGTGAGGAGCGCGGACAGTGGGGGTGGAGCCGACTTGCCGAGTCGACGGAGGATGTCCTCCGCTCGCTGCCAGTAGGCAATGGCCTCCCCCATGTGAAGGGAGTTGAACTCCCGGAGCAGGCGGCTGATCTCAGTGTCGCTGGACAGGCGATGGGGTCTGGTGAGAACGTGCCAGGCGGCTGCCGGGTCTGGGATGGCGCCAGCGGTGAAGTCGCCGAGGAAGGGCTCCAGGGCAAGGCGGGAAGCTGGAGGGGCGACGGGTACAAGGGCACGGACGGCGCGACCAGCGTCATATAGCTGGTCGGCCTGGGTGGAGTCGTAGGGAGGGTGTAGTAGGCCCACAGACCCTCCCCCTGCACCCAGATCCGGAAGCTGAGCTCCCAGCTCCGGAACTTCTCGCCGGCCTGAAGCGGCGGTGGCGGCGTCTCAAAGTCCTTCTGCCTACGGCCGGCACCCAGAGTGGGGCCAAGGACGGAGGTCACTGTCTGCCGTTGGCGTTGAGTCTGCTGTTGTGCTAAGTAGTACATGGCGGCGGACACCGCGGGGCTAGCGTGCCCTGGAGGGACGAACGACGGCAGCGCGCTGGTGGCGGTTTGGGAGGCGACTGGCTGTAGCGCCGCAAGTTGCTGTGTCAAGGCGGCGAGTTGTTGCTGAAGAGCAACAAGTGGGTGAGGGGTGCCGCCAACGTTACTAGTGGGCTGTTGCTGCTGCTGCTGTAGTAAGGGCGGCGACTGATGATGCTGCAGAGGCGGTGGCTGCTGCTGTATGGGCGGCGGTTGCTGCTGCTGCAGCGGTGGCGGCTGCTGCTGTAGAGGGGGCGGCTGCTGCTGCTGCTGCTGCTGCAGCGGCGGTGGCTGCTGTTGTATGGGCGGTGGCTGCTGCTGCAGCGGCGGTGGCGGCTGCTGCTATAGAGGCGGCGGCTGCTGCTGCTGCAGCGGCGGTGGCTGCTGCTGTATGGGCGGCGGCTGCTGCTGTAGCGGCGGCGGCTACTGTTGTAGAGGCGGTGGCTGCTGCTGCTGCAATGGCGGCGGCTGCTGCAGCAATGGCGGCGGCGGCGGCGGCAGCTGCTGGTCCTGTGGTGGCGGTTGCTGCTGCTGCAGCGGCGGCGGCGGGTGCTGCTGCTGCTGCTACTGCTGCAGTAATCGCTGCAAGAAAGGAGGGGTGGAGGTCCCCCCATCAGAGGAGGACCCCCCCTCGCCTGGACTACCAGCCATGGCTTGGTGTCTGTTTTTTTTTTTTTCTCTTTGTGTTGCTGCTTCAACAAGAGGTTGGGGGAGTGGGAAGTTTACCCACTCCTCTGGCGTTCCCCCTTTCCCCTTTCACTGTCCTTTTTTTGTGTAGATGATGTCAGCAGTGACGTCGGCAGTGACGTCAGCAGAGGGGTGCTGACGTCAGCAGCGGCGAATGTTGGGGCCGCCGCTGCTGCTGTTGGCGCTGATGCTACTGCAGTTGCTGCTGCTGCTGCTGCTGCTGTTGTTGCTGCTGCTACTGCTGCTGCTGCTGCTGCTGCTGCTGTTGCTGCTGCTGCTGCTACAGCTCCTGCTGCTGTTGCTGCTGCTGCTGCTACTGCAGTTGCTGTTGCTGCTGCTGGTGCTGCTGGTGCTGCTGCTCCTGCTGCTGCTGCTACTGCTGCTGCTGTGCCTGCTGCAGCTGCTGCTGCTGCCGTAGCTGCTGCTACTGCTGCTGCGGCAGCTGCTGTTGTTGCTGCTGCTGCGACTGCTGCTGCTGCTGCTCCTTAACAGAGGGACAGATCGTGGGGGGGGGTAGGTCCCCGTTTTTTGTTGTTTTTTTTTTTTTTTCGGTGTTGCTTGCTCGCTGCGAGGAGCTCGTAGCTCGCAGCTCGCTGCTCGCAGCGAGCAGCTGGCTGCTCGCTGCTCGCTGCGAGCAACTGGCTGCTCGCCAAGAGCAGCTAGCTGCTCGCTGCTCGCTGTGAGCAGCTGGCTGCTCGCAGCGAGCAGCTGGCTGCTCGCTGCTCGCTGCGAGCAGCTAGCTGCTCGCAGCTGCAGCAGCTGCTGCTGCGGGCTGCTGCAGCTGCAGCTGTTGCGAGCTGCTGCAGCTGCTGCCGCCTGCTGCTGCTGCTGCCGCCTACTGCAGCTGCTGTTGCTGCTGCTGCCGCCTGCTGCTGCTGCTTGGTGCTGCGAGCAGCTGCTGCTGCAGGCTGCTGCTCGCTGCAGCTGCTGGTGCTGCCGGCTGCTGCTGCTGCGGGCTGCTGCTGCTGCGAGCTGCTGCTGCTGCCAGCCGCTGCTATCTGCTGCTGCTGCTGGCCGCTGCTGCCACTGCTCGCTGTCGCGGCAAGCTGCTGCTGCTGCTGCTGGCTGCTGCGTTCAGTCACACCTGAGGACGTCAATGCCTTGCGCCGTCGTCAGCAGGTGCCTCGCGTGGTCGGCCGCTCACTCGCGTCCAGCGTGGGGGCCAGTGCTGCCGGAAAAAAATCCGGCAGCATTTCCCCTGGCCCAGTGGCCGTGGGAAAAATTTTGACGCCGCCACCAGGCGGGTCAATGCTGCCGGAAGAAATCCGGCAGCATTTCCCCTGCACTGGCGCGTATGGGAGTCCGCCGGCGTTGTCTGGCACCTGTACGTCAGTCTGCTGCTGCTGCTGCTACGCTCTGGCTCTGATACCAAGTAAGAAACTAGGCGGCAGGTTGGGGCAGCAGCATTGTTGATGCAGCGTGCGGGCTTCCATGCTCGTTGCTTAAGTCAGCTGCCCCCTCAGTCTGCTGCTCTAGATTCTAAGTCTGGAAGCTCTGGGTTTTGTTACTCAGAAACGCGCGCGCCAGAGTTAGCGCCAGAAAGCAGCTGAAAACTGATAATGACTGATTAGGAATGAAGAATGAACAGCAATGGGGGACCCCTCCAAGTTCTAGCCCCCCCCAAGCTCTGTAGAGCTTGTTACTCAGTTCATCAGCCAATCAGGAAATAGCTCAGTTCAGGCTGGCAGGTTTTCTCGGTGAGGCCTGCCAGGCAGCCGACAGCCCAAAACCCGGGCGTCGTCCGTTTTGCCTGAAAACTGGACCATACCATAATACCAACGCTGCGAACGCAGCCGTGCGGTCAGAATCTGCTAGAAAAATAGTAGTGAGGAGTTATGGCAGCCTAAACCCAGATAGTGCCCACGACGGTTTATGCTGCCAAACAGGGCCATGCAACATGCAACTGGGACCCTAGGCAGTGCATGACGACGCAGGCATGACAGTACGCGCTGGGCGCATGCAGACAGCGACTACGGCGGCAGTGACTGCCGGCGGTGTGACCGCCGAGGAGGCCTGCCGATGGAGCTGAACACGTCGCCGGAGAGAGGAGGCTCCAGCGAACCGCGAGACGACCTCAGCGTGCGTCGGCTCCACCGGACGACACTCCATCGGCGTCGAGTCTCGCCGTCAGTCATCTGCACGCCGATGTACACAAGCTGGGAGGACACAACAGAGCACAATGAGCACAAAAAACCAACATGGGGCGACCGTCGATCAGCTGCGAGCAAGTAGTCCACCACCAGACAATGCCTCGGTGCCACCTGGGTCCGCATCAAGGATGTGCAGGAGCATGGACACGGCCGAGTGGTCACAGTAAACTGTATAGGTCGACAGGAACGTCACAAATCACAACACTCCCCCATGACCCGATGGTACGCTTGTCCATACACGTGCAACACTGAAACGAGTGCAACAACGAGTGCAAAAACAGTCGTTACACAGACACAGACACACTCTGTACTCAACCACTCTCAGGCAAGGGGCGAAGCCCAACGGAACGAATGGCCACCAGAAACTTCCCGCGCGCCTGTGCCTTCGTCAAGAAGTCAGCACGCTGCATATCAGTACCGACCCATATGACGGAGATCACGTGTCGCTTCACGAGGTCACGCACAGAGTGATGCTCAACCGCTATGTGCTTCGTGCGAGCATGAAAGACACTAGAGTTCTCCGCAATGGCAAGAGCACTTTGGTTGTCACAACAAAGCATAATGGCGGGCACAGAGTGACCCAACTCAAGGAACAGGCGATGCAACCACACTACCTCAGCAACCCCTGCACCCACAACAACATACTCTGCCTGTGACGAGCTACTTGCGATGCAACCCTGCTTCCCACTGCGCCAGGACACAGGGGTACCACCAAGCAGGAACACGTAGCCGGTGCGAGTGCATCGATCTGGGCTCCAGGCACAGTCGCTGTCGGTGTAGCCGTCAAGAACCACCAAACACTACGGGCGAAAGCAGAGTCCGAGGTACGGCGTGGAAACCACGTACCGCACCACTCGCACACCTGCCTAGAGGGCTCTAGCACGTGGAGCCTGAGAAAACTGTGCAAAGAGGTTGACGGCAAAAGGGATGTCGGGGCGTGTGGTAGTGGCTAGGTACATCAGAGATCTGATGAGGCGGAGGTACAAGGTCACATCCACTGTCTCCCCCAGCTGTGTGGGATTGTCGACCTTCAGGGCGTCCTACCCGTCAGGTGTGAGAGGTGTGGAGGCTGTTGTCTCTGCGCCAAGGAGGTCACTGAAGTGCTCCCCCACAACGCGTGTGTACCGAGCCTGATGCAACGGAAGCGATCGGCGTCTACGGTCTTGTACAATCTCCATGCAAAGAAACACCGTTGCATGACCAAGGTCCTTCATCGTGTAGGCACTCTGGAGGACCGCCTTAGCCTCCTTCAGGAGCTCCATGGAGGGAGACACAATCAGGAGGTCGTCCACATAGACCAGGATGGCAGTGAACCGCTCACGCGCTTGTCGGATGAAAAGAGAGGGATCTTCCTCGCTCTGTACATATCCCCCACGAGTCACAATGCCTGTGATCTCTCGGTTCCAGCACCGAGGAGCCTGTTTGAGTCCGTACAAGGAATTGCGCAAGCGCCAGACCTTGTCACCGTCCTCAAAGCCTTGTGGCTGGGCCACGTAAATCTCCTCATCCAGAGATGTATGAGAGGGCGTCCTTTAGTGAGCCCGGATCAGGCGCCAACAAGGGAGAGCTCTTAGTGGCGAGTGCACAGGCGTCAAAACTGGGCCTGACGACCACAAGGTCAGCTGCTCCATCACAAGCGGTACGAAACTCGCGAGTGATGAGATAGTGCCCTACAGGACACGCTGGATGTACCTCTGTGTGATCTGTACGGACACTCAGGCTGAGGGCCTTTGTGCCGGGATCGCCACTCGCAATGCTGCGAGTGGAGCGCATGGATGTGGGACCTAACACTCGTTGGGCTCCGGAGCTCAATGGTCAAAGACGACCACCGGGCTCACGCGAGTAGGCTTGGCTAGAAGGGATGACCGCAGTCTCAGAGACAGGTACGACCACATTCGTTGAGAACTGAGGCACAGGGGCAGGTGATGCGGTGGGAGGAGAGGCTGGTGAACCGATGGGAGACGTAGGACTAGGAGTGGCAGTAGGACCGCCCACAGAGACAGGAGTACCGGTGGACAGAGGGGCAGCATCATGGGTGTCTGTTGGGCGCGAGGGTGTAGGAGAGGAGACAAGCTGGACGGGAGAGGTCTCCGGGCCGACAACGATGATCGCCGGGTCATCAAGAGCCGGAGACCGAGAAGTGGAGGGGGCTCGAACGGACACATCAGCCTAACGAGAGCTGCTTGTAGGCTCAGAATCCCCCATCCATCGAGAAACCTCACACGTAGGAGCGTGTGTGACAGACATCGACACAATCGAGGTCAGATCGCGGTAGGTAAGAGACTCAAAGAAGAGCGCATCGTGCGACTCAAGAATGCGACAACGGGCGGGGTCCCAAAAGCGCCAGGCCTTCAACCGCGGAGAAATACCAATGAAGGCACACAAGCGACCTCGCGGAGAGACCTTGGACCCTTGCTGATCCTCCGTGTACCACACAGAAGCCACTGAGCCCCAGACATGAGCAAGACGCAGATTGGCACGGGGGCGAAACCAGAGCTCATACGGTTTAACATGGTGTGGAAGTGGACCGTGCGGGAGGCGGTTCCAGACCCATGTCATGTAGGCGAATCCTTGGAAGGCAAAGGAGTCCGGGAGATAGCACTCAGACCGCATAGCATGGAGGATGCGTTGGAACCGCATCCTCCATGGTGCGGTTCCAGCGCTCAAAGACAACGTTCTGCTTAGGAGTGGCAAGAGCAGAGACCTGGTGAAAAATCCCGCACTCAGCAAAGAAAATTTCCATTTCGTCGCGAAACTCGCCACCGCAATCCGAGAGAAAGTTATGCAGCGAGTGGCGAGACTGACGCTCAGCCATCACTAGCCAGAGACAAATTGCGAGAGCGACATCACTCTTCTGGCACAGGCTGTAGACCCACCGCATCCGCGTGAAGTCATTGGTTAGGGTCAGGACGTATCGGCCCCGATCGGATAAGGACTCGACAGGGAGAGGATAGAGAAGGTCCGACTGGACCACCTCGAGGGGGCGAAGGGCTCGAGAAAGGGAGTCATGGTAGGTGCAGCGATGCATCTTACACGAAGCGCAGAACAAGCAATCAGTCTTGGGCGGCTTCTCGAAAGAGGCCACGTCAAGTCTGAGGGCGGGCTGTGTCCTAATGAGCTTCGACACATTGTCGGAGCCCACATGACACAGACGTCGATGCAATAGGCGCTGATGCTCAGAAGACAGGAAACCAATGACAAACACACGAGTAGGAGGGAAGGGGAGCAAGAAGATGAAGAGATACGAGGAACACGATATAGATCATCCACAACAGAGGCGTAAAGAACAAAAGTGCGAGTATCAAGAGTAGTCATTGTCGCGGAGTTGGCAGTGTGTTCCATAGAGAGTCCCATCAAAGTACAGGCATGCACAGAGAGCAAGCTGACCTCAAGGTCAGGCACAAAAGCACGTCGGAGAGATACAAGGGGCCAGAGAGACCATCGAAGCACATAACACCAACACCCTGGACTGGCAAGGACTGACCAGAGCCTCTGCCAACGGAACGAACACACGCCACAGGACCAAGGACAACGAAGTCACTACGACGACATGTCATGTGGTGAGTGGCACCGGAATCGATGATCCAAGTACCACCCAAATCACGACTGGAGGACGTCACATTGCAACGGGCAATGGAACACTCGGCTGTAGACGGGCGCTCGGCAACGGAGGAGGGAGAACGATGAAGGGCGCACAAGTGAGACTTATAAATCCAACTTGTACTGTCAGGTCCATCATGATCACATGCCAGCTGTGCTCCCCCACACAAGTCATCACGAGAGACAAGAACAGACAAGAAAACAGTCTGTGAACCACCCGACTGTGACAACACACTCGCACCTCTCTCAGAGCAAAGCGACAGGAACTGAAGGAGCTCGGCAATGGTGCGGTCACGGGGGTCCGGGTCTCTGCTGCTCGCCGGTGGGGAAGCGGGAACTGCTGCGGTCGTGGTCGCCGCGCGACCAGAGGCTGTGCTGCTTAATGCAGACTGATGTGCGTGTGCAGCCTAAGGACCGTGAGTGATCCGCGCCCAGTCAAGCGACTGCTGGCACTCAGTGTATTGGTGAGCGCCTCCACAGTTCTAGCAATGAACAGTGTGTCCATCGCTACCGCCTGATGACTGCTGTTGCGGTGACTGGTGCTGGCCCGAGCCACGCTTCTTGCTGCTCTTCTTCCCGTGTGCTACTACTGCCACACCCTTTGTCTGCGTCGGGGTAGCTGGGGTGGAAGGGGAAGAGGAGGGCGTGTCGAAGGATGGAGAAGTGAAGTGCGAGAGAGGCGTCGGTGTTGACGCGGTGACCAGTGCAGTGAACTCTCCTGGTGGGCGACGGCTGCCTCACGAGCGGATGTCACCTGGAGGAAAAGGTGATGCACCCAAGGAAGAAGCTGAAGGGAGTAAGAGAAAGGCTCGAGCGCGACGTCGCTGTACCTCATGAAGATGTCGGCATGCTCAAGACGGACTCAGATCATGAGCGTGCAAAGCGCCCACAGCTGTGTCCCTCCTGTGGTCCCAAGACGCGTGTAGATGCGCATGGCACGCCGTGAGTAAGCGGTTGCGGGCTCGGCAAGTCCCTGACAAAGGGAGTGGAAGGCGCGAATGTGAGCTGCGCGGGTGGCGTGCGTCTCTCCAGCAAGTAAGGACAATGCGAGCTCCCAGTCCTGACGTGGGTCAGCACCCGTGCCTGTGCCGGCCTCTCCAAGGAAGGGGCGAAAGTCCACGACAGTCACGCGAGGCATGGCGTAAAGAAGTCTGCGCATCGCCCGAGCCGCTGTCAGCACCTGAGCACGGTCTGTAACTTGGCATTGACTGTGGGAGTAGGGCCAAACACCCTCTGAAGTGGCCTGACATGGAAAAGGGTCTCCGAGTAGTAAACGCCGTCCTCGCTGACATATCGTAGGGACGGTGTCTCGAATTCCTTAGGTTGCCGCTCCGTAGGGAGAGCAACCACAGGATAGGAAAGACGAGGGATGGGGAAGACATCGGGACGAGGAAAGTCATCGAGGTACGTCTCAAGCGAAGATCGGATCTCCAGGAACAGGGAACTGGAACACGTCTAAAGCTGGCGAAGACGCCCCTGAAGTATGCAAATCTCCCTCTTGGGAGTGTCATCATCCATGCCTGGCATATCAGAGTCCTCCAAAGGATCAAGAAGTGGCGGGTCCTGTCGTGCCGCCCTCCTCGGTGTAGATATTGACTGCTGTGCGGAAGGTGTGACACCGCCCACTCCCCGAGAGGTGTGCTGTGGGGCCGTGGACTGACTCTAAAGAAGATCTGTGAGCGTGCGGATGGCATCGGTCTGCTGCTACTGTAGGCGACGAATCTCATCCTGCTGACACCGCAGGTCCGCAATGGCGTGCGAGCGTGGGCTCATGACCCCAGAGGAGGAGGAGGAAGGAGGATTTGATGGTCCTTTACTGTTGTCACCGGTCGGAGCCATGCCAGAGCTGAGTATTGGGCAGAACGTAAAAAATGCTCCGAAGGAGAAAAAGATAGCGTTTCTTGACGAGTTGAAATGTTCACAAAAATTGACGTTATGAATCCAAAATTGCTGACGTCAGCACAACTGATGATGACGTCAACGCTTCTTACGCTAGTAAAACAGCTAGATGTTTTTGCTAGCGTATGTTACGCTAGCTTTTTATACTGGTTGGAAGGTCACACCTTGCTTGCGGCTGCGTTGGGGATGCGCAGGCCAGCGCAGTGCCACGCAGCCCTGCGTAGTGCTGCGTAGTTTCTGCGCAGCAGAAACTGCGTAGCAAGTGCAATGCTGTAGCTGCGCTGCTGCAATGCTGCTGCTGCGCTGCTCCTGCTTCCGCTTCTATTGCGCTGCAGTCGCTACAGTAGCTGCAATGCTGCTGTTGCTTCCGCTACTGCTGTTGCGCTGCTGTTGTTGCTCGCGGCTGCTCATGCTGCCGCTACTGTGAGCTGCGGCCGCCGTTGCGCCCTGTCAGTGCTCGCAGCCGCCGCCGCAAGCTGCTGCTACGAGCTGGTACTCCTTTCTCTTTTTTCTTTTTTTTTTGTGTACTGGCTAGCAGCCAGACACGGCTACTGCTGCCACCCGGTGGTGGTGCTACTGCTGTTGTTGCAGGAGCTAGTGAATGCCGCACCTCACCCGATGTGGTGGTGGGGAATGAGTCATGATGTCGTTGTTAGAAAACGGCTGTAACAAGTCCCTGTATACGGCTGCGGCGGTGTCTCTCACGACAGCTGCTGGTGTTGCATCTCTCCGGCGCAGCTCAGCGAGAGGAGTCTCGCTGCTGTGATACCATGAGAAAATGCGTGGAAGCTTCCTAGAGATATTGCCACTGACTAGGCATCAGTGCCTGGTCAGACGGTGACGACAATCACAAGTGGTGCACACAGCGGCAAGGATCTGGCTAGGTGACACAAGGCAAAGTTTCAGAATGCTTCAAATAGTATTTGTAGAGAAAAAATGACAAATGACAGGTCCATGGCATAAGTACCTGCCGCGACACACAGCGGGTGTCGCACGCGGCAGTGCAAGGTCTGTCCTAAAACCGGCCCAAAACCATTGTTTTGGTCGTAACTCAGCATAGACAAGTAAGAACACTACGCCGTCTAAACCTACGCATGCAGAATCTCAAGGCAAATGCTGCGACTGGTCACATTCATGCATCCGGCAACAAACGGTGGACACACAATGCAAAGACATGCAAATCGGGCCCACGGCTAGTCCACCGTAGAAATCCTACAAGCTACAGAAGAATGGCAGAATGTCCCAGACAGCATCCGAGACTCTGGGGCGACCGTCGATGAGCTCTGAGCAGGAAGTCCACCACCAGACGACGCCTCGTGCCACCTGGGTCCGCATCAGGGATCTGCACGAGCATGGACACGGCCAAGTGGTCACAGTAAACTGTATAGGTTGATAGGAACATTACACATCACAACACAAGCACAGTGATTAATGGATTTGCTTGCTTGAGTTCGAGCAAGAAGAATTCTTCGACCAAAATCCTCAAGAACGAAGTGCCACCTTATGGGCTTGGCAGGTAATTCAGTACATCCCATGAGAAGGCTCACAAGCTGCCTTTTGGGTTTCACCTAGAAGGTTTATGTACCTCTGCATGACCCAACTTTGTCCACCGAATCCTCCATGGTGCGGTTCCAGCGCTCAAAGACACCATTTTCCTGAGGAGTGGCAGGAGTAGAGACCCGGTGAAAAATCCCGCGCTCAGCAAAGAAACTATCCATTTCGCCGAGAAACTCACCGCCGCGATGTGAGCGGAAGGTATGCAGCGAGTGGCGAGACTCACGCTCAGCCATCACTAGCCAAATACAAACCGCGAGAGGGGCATCACTCTTCTGGCGCAGGGTATAGACCCACTACATCCGGGTGAAGTCATCGGTCAGGGTCAGGACGTATCGGCCCCGATCAGATAAGGACTCAATAGGGAGAGGACCGAGAAGATCCGAATGGACCACCTCGAGGGGGCGAAGGGCTCAAGAACGGGAGTCAAGGTAGGTGTAGCGATGCATCTTACCCTAGGCGTAGAACAAGCAATCAGTCTTTGACGGATTCTCGAAAGAGGCCGCGTCAAGACCGAGGGGGGGCTGTGTCCTAATGAGCTTCGACATAATGTCGGAGCCCACATGACACAGACGTCGATGCAGTAGGCACTGGTGCTCAGAAGACAGGACACCAGTGAAAAACACACGAGCAGGAGGGAAGGGGAGCAAGGAGAAAAACAGATCCGAGGAACACGATAGGGATCATCCATAACAGAGGCACAAAGAACAATAGTGCGAGTATCAAGAGCAGTCACTGTCGCGAAGTTGGCAGTGTGCTCCACAGAGAGTCCCATGAAAGTGCAGGTCCGCACAAAGAGCAAGCTGAGCTCAAGGTCAGGCACAAAAGCATGTCGGAGAGATACAAGGGGCCAGACGGACCATCAAAGTACACAACCCCAACACCCTGGACTGGCAAGGACTGACTAGAGCATGTGCGAACGAAACGAACAGATGCCACAGGACCGAGGACAACGAAGTCACTACGACGACATGTCATGTGGTGATTGGCACCAGAATCGATGATCCAAGTACCACCCAAATCACGACTGGATGACGTCATGGTGTAACGGGCAATGGAACACTCGGCTACTGACGGGCGCTCGGCAACAGAGGAGGGAGAACGACGAACGGCGCACAGGTGAGACTAAAACATCCAATCTATACTGTCAGGTCCATCATCATCACATTCCATATGTGCTCCCCCTCACGCTCCATTACGAGAGACGATAAAAGACAAACAAACAGCCTATGAACCATCCGACTGTGACAACACACTCGCACCTCTTTGAGAGAAAGCAACAAGAGCTGACGGAGCTCGGCGATGGTGCGGTCACGGGGGTCCGGGTCTCCGTTGCTCGCCGGTGTGGAAGCGGGAACTACTGCGGTCGTGGTCGCCGCGCGACCAGAGGCTGTGCTGCTTGACATAGACCGCTGTGCATGTGCAGCCTGAGGACCGCGAGTGATCCACGCCCTGTCGAGCAATTTTTGGCACTCAATGTAGTGGTGAGTGCCTCCATAGTTGTAGCAGTGAACAGTGTGTCCATCGTTACCGCCTGATGACTACTGCTATGGTGACTGCTGCTGGCCCGAGCCACGCTTCTTGCTGCTCTTCTTTCCCTGTGCTGCTGCTGCCACACCCTTCGTCTAAGTCGGGGTAGCCGGGGTGGAAGAGGAAGAAGAGGGCGTGTCGGAGGATGGAGAATTGAAGTGCGAGAGAGGCGTTGGTGGTGACGCGATGATCGGTGCAGCAAGTGAACTCTCCTCGTGGACGACGGTTGCCTCACGAGCGGTTGTCACCTGGAGGAAAAGATGATGTGCCCAAGGAAGAAGCGGAAGGGAGTAAGAGAAAGGCTCAAGCGCAGCGTTGCTGTACCACGCAAAGATGTCGGCGTGCTCAAGACGGACTTAGATCATGAGCGTGCGAAGCGCCCACAACTGTGTCCCTCTTGTGGTACCAAGGTGCGTGTAGATGCGCATGGCGCGCCGCCAATAAGTGGCTGCGGGCTCGGCAGGTCCCTGACAAAGGGAGTGGAAGGCGCGGATGTGAGCCGTGCGGGTGGCGTGCGTCTCTGCAGCAAGCAGGAACAATGCGACCTCCCAGCCCCGACGTGGGTCAGCACCCGCGCCTGTACCGGCCTCTCCAAGGAAGGGGCGAAAGTCCACGACAGTCACGCGAGGCATGGCGTAAAGAAGTTCACGCATCTCTCGAGCCGCTGTCAGCACCTAAGCACGGTCCGTAACCTGGTACTGACTGTGGTAGTACGGCCAAACTCCCTCTGAAGTGGTCTGACGTTGAAAAGGGTCTCCGGGCAGTCAAAGCCGTCCTCGCTGACATATCGTGGGGGTGGTGACTCGAAGTCCTAAGGTTACCACTCCGTAGGGAGAGCAACTACGGGATGGGAAAGACGAGGGATGGGGAAGACATGAGGATGAGGAAAGTCACCGAGGTATGTCTCAGGCGAAGATCGGATCTCCGGGAACAAGGAACCGGAACGCGTCTACAGCTGGCGAAAACGCTCCTGAAGTACGCGAATCTCCTTCTCCGGAGTGTCATCGTTCATGCCTGACATATCAAATTCCTCCTCCAAAGGATCAAGAAGTGGCGGGTCCTGTCGTGCCGCTCTCCTCGGTGTAGATGCTG
Source organism: Penium margaritaceum (assembly GCA_023375785.1). NCBI lineage: Eukaryota > Viridiplantae > Streptophyta > Zygnematophyceae > Desmidiales > Peniaceae > Penium > Penium margaritaceum. The sequence goes on along the minus strand of SZWC01018838.1, from coordinate 17,405 downwards.
AGTGCTGTGCGGAAAGTGTGACACCGCAAACTCCCCGGGAGGTGTGCTGTGGGGCCATAGACTGACTCTAAAGAAGATCTATGAGCGTGCGGATGGCATCGGTTTGCTGCTTCTGTAGGCGACGTATCTCATCTTGCTGACGCCGCAGGTCCGCAATGGCCTGCGAGCGTGGGCTCATGACCCCGGAGGAGGAGGAAGAAGGATCTGATGGTCCTTTGCTCTTGTCACCGGTCAGAGCCATGTCAGGGCTCAGTATGGGGCCAAACGTAAAATGCTCCGAATGAGAAACAGAAAGCATTTCTCGACGTGTTGAAATGTTAAAAAAAATAACGTTTTGACCCCAAAATTGCTTACGTCAGCACAACTGATGATGACGTCAACGTTTCTTACGCTAGCAAAATAGCTATCGTTTTTTTGCTAGCGCGTTTTATGCCGGTTTTTTTTTTGGTTGGAAGGTCACGCGAACTCCGCGTGACCGGTGGGGATGACCTCGTCACCCCTTGCTCGTGGCTGCGTAGGGGCTGCGCAGGCCAGCACAGTGCCACGTAGCCCTGCGCAGTGCTAGGCAATTTCTACTCAGCAGAAAGTGCGCAGCATCTGCAATGCTGCAGCTGCACTATTGCAATGCTGCTGCTACGCTGCTCAAGCTTCCGCTACTGCTGCTGTGCTACAGTCGCTGCAACAGCTGCAATGTTGCTGCTGTCACTCCGCACTTGGCCACGGTCTAGAGTAAACGGCGCCGACAGGCAAACCGCCGACCGCCCTTGGTATTTCAACCAAGGTAGAGATCACCCACGGAGTGGTGTTTCCACACTGAAAGGTTCACTTAGCTTGTCCCAACCGTGGCCGGAGAGTGTTCCAAACTCTCACCCAACTGGCAATGCTACACACCAAAGTGTGCACTTGCACTTGTTCTTTACACTCTTTCTTGGTGGCCAACAAGGGATTAGTTTTCTCCCAAGTCTCAAGAGTAAGAGATGATGATACAATCACATGCAAATGACAGGCCTTATATAGTCTCTGGTCAGTGCTCCCAGTGGCTCCTTGGAGGGACC
>SZWC01018838.1:1405-11840 GCA_023375785.1 Penium margaritaceum | reverse complement strand
TGCGTATTCCGCGCTTGCCTCGTCCTCCGGTGCTACCTCCGTCCCTTTCAGCATGTTGAGGTACCCGCGCACGCGCATCACCACCTCAAACTGCCATTTCCACGTGCCAAAGGCTTTGCCATCGAAGCGTGCGATGGCGTTGGCCGCACCCAACTCGGTGGGCCGTGAGGTGACTGGAACGATCTCTTGACCCCCCGGCATGATTGCGGTGTGTTCAAGGATGCTCACTTAGTCTCTGCTGTTCTGCTTCGTTGAGGCCGATGTAGGCTGATGAGGCTGATGACTGCTACAGATTTTCAAGGTGCAGTCCGTTGCATACCCCTCCAGGCGATGGTCTCTTAGCTATTGTGGAGGAAGTGCTCCCACAGACACGGGGTCATACCCACAAGGGCAGAGCGTAACCCGCTTAGGACTCGAGGGTCATACCAACAATGGCAGAGCGTATCCTCGTTCCTTGTCCGTGGAGAGCAAACGTGGACCACGGGTCCAACCCGCGTCTGGTCTCTCACAATGCGTACCTTGGTCCAAGTGGACCGACGATGAAGCAGATGGAGTAGTGGTGTCTTGTCTGCTGCGGAGGTACCTGTCACGTGAACTGAGCGGTGGTAAAAAGAACTAAGTTTCCCGATCAGTGTGGGCCCATAACCCTTTCTCACTCCGCACTTGGCCACGGTCTAGAGTAAACGGCGCCGACAGGCAAACCGCCGACCGCCCTTGGTATTTCAACCAAGGTAGAGATCACCCACGGAGTGGTGTTTCCACACTGAAAGGTTCACTTAGCTTGTCCCAACCGTGGNTGCGAGACGACACCTTCACCCACTAGGATATAGGAAGTTGTCCTAAGGAGCATGCACCAGGTACACTACCAAGAGTAGACCAAGGGGACTTACTCCACAAAGATGAGTAGTGCATGCCTTGTCTCTCTTAGCCTCTCTTGCATGTCGCTGGGGGACTTGCGCTACAAGCGCAGTGCATACCCAGTCTAAATCTTCCGCTGATTGGACCAGGGGCATACACAGAACATAACAGCTGCTGCTTCTGCTAATGATGTTGTGCTGCTGTTGTTGCTCACGGCTGCTGATGTCGTCGCTACTGCGAGCTGCGACCGCCGCTGCGCCCTGTCAGTGCTCATAGCCGCAGCCGCAAGCGGCCGCTGCGAGCTACTACACCTTTTTTTTCTTTTTTTCTTTTTTGTGTACAAGCTGGCAGCCAGATGAGGACAGAGTCGCCTAACAAGAGGTGGTGCGAGGTAAAGAGAGTGAAAGCAACGACCTTAGGGAGAGAACGCCATGGACGACGACGTCTGTAAGAATTTTTGGCAAAAAATGCACAAGTATGTGAGTGTTACGAGGATCAGATGTAAAGACGGGCTTTGAGCGGCTTGTGGGGTGACGAGCAGGCGAACAGCGAGCCCATCCTCGCTCTCACCCCTGCCAAGCGAGGCTTGAGCCTGGACCTGTCACAAGCATTAACCCGTCAGCAAGAAAACCCAAGTCCAGGCCGTGAGAACAACCCGGCCACAATCTCCCCCCTCCCAAACAAGTGCCACTAGGAACCCTAGTGTCATCAAGAATTAATGTTGTGACATCCTGTGGTAGGGGGAAATCTCAACTATGTGAGTGGCTCTGGGTCATCTTCTCTGCATGTCCACGAGTCACCTCCACTTGAGCTACGGTGTCAGCCCAGAAGTCCCCCCAGCATCAGTCACCTGCGTCAGTGCGGTGAGTGTGCAGCGAGGCCAGAGGTCACAACGTGTCTGTGGCACACAAACCATCACTCCCCCATGATCCACAGTGGACGTACACAAATCCAAACTGACAGCCAAACACAGGACTAGGAACCCAACAGCGGACACAACAACCCAACAGCGTGCACCGCTGCCTTGAAGACGTTACTGCTGAGTGCCTTTGTGAGGAAGTCAGCTCTCTGCTGTTGTGTGTCGACCCAGACAATCTGGACATCACCTGCAGCAATGCACTCACGCACAAAATGATTCTCAACATTGATATGTTTCGTGTGTGTGTGTGTGTGTGTGTGTGTGTGTGTGTGTGTGTGTGATGCATGCCATCGTGCTCGGCAATGGCCTTAGTGATCTGGTTGTCACATCGCAACGTGATGTAGCGGATGGGGACGCGAAGTTGCTGAAGCAAGCGANCAACAACCCAACAGCGTGCACCGCTGCCTTGAAGACGTTACTGCTGAGTGCCTTTGTGAGGAAGTCAGCTCTCTGCTGTTGTGTGTCGACCCAGACAATCTGGACATCACCTGCAGCAATGCACTCACGCACAAAATGATTCTCAACATTGATATGTTTCGTGTGTGTGTGTGTGTGTGTGTGTGTGTGTGTGATGCATGCCATCGTGCTCGGCAATGGCCTTAGTGATCTGGTTGTCACATCGCAACGTGATGTAGCGGATGGGGACGCGAAGTTGCTGAAGCAAGCGACAGAGCCACACACTCTCTCAGGTACCTGCACCCAGTGCAACATACTTAGCCTCACTGGAGCAACATGCCATGCAACCTTGCTTACCACTCTTCCATGACACGACGGTCCCTCCAACGAGGAAGATGTAACCTGTACGATAGCGAGGGTCGGTATCATGTACCCAGTCACTATATGTATATCCATCCACAACAACTGACGGCTGTGCTCGATAGCATAGGCCAGTGCGTGCAGTGGAGAGAGCATACCTGACAACACGCAGTGCTGCCTCCATGTGTCGTGCTCGAGGAGCCTGTGAGAACTGAGCAAGGAAGTTCACATAGAAGGCGACATCTGCTCTGGTTGTAGTAGCCAGATACATTAGTGACCCCATGACGCAAAGGTAGTCTCTCACATTGACTGCCTCCCCCAGCTTAGACATATCTAGTGTCTTCAGCAGCCTCTACCCTGCTGGGGTCATGGGTGTCGACGTTGTGGGAGTGGACTTAAGTAGGGAGGCGAAGCGCTCCCCTAGGCTACGAACGTACTCAGCCTGCTGAACATGAAGCGTGCGAAGAGAACGGTCGCGCTCAAGCTCCATGCCCAAGAAGACGCGGGCAGGTCCTAAGTCTTTCATCTTGTACGATGATTGCAAGAGCGTCTTCACCGACTTAACAGCAACCTGGCTGAGCGACGCTATCAGCAGGTCATCTACATAGACGAGAACATCCATGAAGGGGATAGAGGATGGAGTGACAAAGAGAGAGGGATCCACCGTACTACGTCGGTAGCCTCCTTTCTCAAGAGTGGAGGTGATCTCTTGGTTCCAGCACCGAGGCGACTGCTTCAGACCATAGAGGGCCTTCCGCAGTCGCCAGACTCGATCACTGCCATCGAAGAAGCCAAGTGGCTGGACCATGTAAATCTCCTCATCCAGCTGTCCGTGGAGGAACGCATTGTTCACATCCATTTGCTCCAGCTCCCAGTCGTGGGTGGCCACAAGACTCAACAATTCTCTAGATGTGGTGTATCGGCCGACGGGTGCAAACGTCTCGTCGAAGTCGATGCCTGGGACCAGGGAGAACCCCTGAGCCGTGAGGCGCGCCTTGTACTTGTCGAGTGCACCATTGGGCTTGTACTTACGCCGAAAGACCCAACAAGCGTCGATGGCTTTGCGCCCAGGTGGCAGATCGACAAGCTCATACACCGCATGATCATCAAGGACGTTGAGCTCAGCACGCATTGCAGCCTCCCACTGCTATGCGTCAGAGGCTGCACGTGCTTGACGCACAGTGGTAGGCTCAGGGGGCAAGACAGTGGTGGCCGACATGGCGTAACACTCGGCCACGCTACTCAAGACAGTGGCTTCCAAGGCTCGCTCGTGCTCCGAGCAGAGGAGCGCGTAGCCAAGGGTGGAACTAGGGTGGATGACCCCAGTAGCTAAGCCCAGCGCGTCCATGCCGATAGGGTGAACAGGGGGGTGTGCAGTCTGAGACTGAGGAGGACGTGCTGAGGTGGTGGAAGTGCTAGAACGATGTGGGAGTGCACGAAGACGCCCCCCCCGGACGAAAAGTGAGACAGGAGCAGGACCAGTGGTGACATGCGGAGGCAGGTCAGAAATCCGAATGGGAGAGGCCGCAGGTGAAGTGGCAACTGGAGGTGTGACCGGGCTGGACGAGATAGCGGGAGACGAGGCAGACTGGGGAGAGTTGGTGACCGGAGAGGACGGTATGTCGGAGGAACTGGACGCGGATGATTCGTTAGGGGAAGAGGACGTAGAGAAGGTGGGGACAGGCCCGGACGACGGGGACTGAAACAAGGATGAGAGTTGCGGTGCGGCAACAGTTACTGATGGGCTGGCAGGACTGACATCCCCCCTCAGCCGAGAGAGAGGCAGGAGGGAGGAGGCCGGGGACAGGCAATCAAGGTCTCGAAGGAAGACCGACTCAAAAAACAAAGTGTCGCGAGACTCGACGACAAGCTGGCGGACAGGGTCCCAGAAACGCCATGCCTTGGACTACGCAGACACCCCGAGAAAGGGGTACAGGCGACCACGAGGGGACAGTTTTCCATCACGGAGATCCTCTGGCAGCCAGAAAGAAGTGATACTACCCGAGACCCGAGCCAGACAAAGGTCAGCCCGACGGCCATGCCAGCGCTCAAACGGGTTGACAGTGCGAGGAAGGGGGCCGTGGGGAACACGGTTCCAGACCCACGTCATGTAACACATAACTTCAAAGGCAAAGAGTGGCGGCAGGCCAGACTCAGACAGGAGCGTGCGGACATCGTCGGCAAGCGTCCGGTTCCAGCGCTCAGAGACACAGTTTTGTCGGGGTGTGTACGGAGTAGACGTCTCCAGACACACCCCACGAGACTCGAGGAGACGAGCAGTGGAACCAAGGAATTCGCCGCCACGGTCGCTGCACAAGATGCACAAAGAACAGCACGTTGGGAGGAGAGAAGAGAGACGGTGCCAACACCACGGCTAGCTGTGAAGTCCATGCCTTGCTCATCCAGGGACAGCATAGACAGTAGGCTGAGTTCCAGCGAAGGCACGTACAGAACGTCAGGCAGATACAGTGCACCACTGGGTCCAACAAAGCGCACGAAACCCACACCCTAAACTGGCAGCAATTGACCAGACCCGGTACGAACAAAGCGGACAGAAGACGAAGGGACTTAACGAGGTGAACGAGGACCGTACGGACGTCATACGGTGGGTAGCCCCGGTGTCAAGGACCCAGAGGCCACTGGGCACACGCACAGAGGACAACATAATGGACGTTAGAACAATGCCAAAGGAGGACGAAGACAAGGTACAAAGGGAGAGACAACGAGGAAGAAAGTCAGAGTGCCAACGCTTAATCCACGGGATAGACGCACACAAGACACCCAAAACGTGACCAGGAGGATCCCCACGAAGGACACCGCCAGTCTGACACACAAGAACTCTGGCCAACGGTGCAACACCCTCACCTCCCAGATCACGAAGGCGGAGAAGCTGGAGGAGAGACTGCTCAAGGTGACGCTCCCGTTCACCACGATCGCCATCCACGGATGCCGGCGAAGCTGGAGTAGATGCGTCATAGGAAGGTGGGAACCACGGTGGAGCGGTGTAGGCAGAGGATGGGGGACCAGAATACGCGGGGGCACTGTAAGGAGGTGGCCAGCCTCAAGGGTAAGGAACAGGCAGCGGAGGATAAGGCACGCCGGAGGCGGCGTAAGCCTGAGCCGGAGGCGGGGTGGATAAGCGCGACGGGCTACCGGAGCCAAAGGGTGAGGATGCAGAGGAGGAGCCGGAGGTGCGAGCCCAGTGAGCGCGCATGGCTCGGGCGAGGCAGAGATCATCCGGAGGAGCCAGGCAAGTACGAGCAGAGTGCTTAGTAGAGCCACAGTTCCAACACACAACAACGCTCAGAATCCGCGAGGAAGCGACATCACCCTTATCCTTGCCCTTGCCCTCGCCCTTCCCCTTGCCCTTGCCACGACCCTAGGAAGCGAGGGCAGCGGCAGAAGAGGACGAGGAGTCGGTGGAGGCGGGGGAAGGTGCAGCGGAGGAGGAGGAAGGTGCAGCAGAGGAGAAGGAGGGTACTGCTGCAGTGGTGAGTGCAGCGACACCCGTGACGGAAGAGCGAGGGAGGCGCTTATTCTGAAGACTGGTCCACCAGGCAGCAAGGCGCTCGGATGTAAAGTCCCAGAGAGCTCCAACCCCAGGCGGCGTCCTGGGCGGGACCGGCTGGGATGCGAGGCGCTGCAGCTCATCAGCTTTGATGTCGTGAAGGAGATCGGACAGCTCACGAATGAGGCCATTGACCATGGTCAGAATTGCGGAGAGTTGGCCAGGTGCTGCGTCGTCAAGCTCACGAAGGAGCTTGAGAATGCGAGCCCAATATGCATCAGCGGTCTCGTCAGCACGCATGAGGAGTGTGTTAAATTGGACCGTAAGCGCGCTCTGAGCGGCTTGGCCCATGATGGTAGTGGGACAACGCAGCATGGAACATGCGCCGATGGGGTCAGCAGGGTGCTGGGCAGCAGGGTCAGCATTGAAGGTGCCGACATCATCAATCAGAGATTCAGGGGCAGCGGCGATGAGGGCATGGATAGCACGGGCAGACTCAGTAGCAAGGGGTGTGAAAGAATCAACAGCGGGGGAGTAGTACTCCCACAATTGCTCCCCCTGAGCCCAGGCGCTGAAGCGCACCTCCAAGGAGGAGAAGATGAGCCCAGAGGTAAGTGCAGGGGGTTGAGAAAAGAAGTCATGCTGGCAAGGCGTGGGGAGAGTGGCACCAACAGCGGTGGTGCCAGTGGACGCAACAACAGAAGTGCTAGAAGAAGAAGAAGAAGAAGAAGAGGTGCCTGTAGGAGGAGTGGGGTTGGTCCCAGCCGACGCAACAGGGAGGCGACGCAGCACTATGGCGGCGACCTCGTCATCAAAAGCGGCACGGTTTTCCTCAGCAAGCTTAAGGCGGTCCTCAGCCTCCTGCTGAGCCTCGCAAGCGAGGGCCAGCTGGCGCTGAAGAGTCGCTATGACTGACTCGTCGTCACCAGGCATGGTGACGACGCGCGAGCTCTGCAGGACAGATTTCGGCAGAGTTTCCCCAGTCCCAGTGGGCATGGGAAAAATAGGGTCGCCTGAGGCAAAGAGTCAAAGTGCTGCAGGCCAGCCCACCCCGAGTCAGACAAGACAAGCCACCGAAGAAAGAGAAGAGAGAAGGCAGGCAGGCACAATTTGCAGACGAGGGAGTCAAGAAGATGGGCTGCGAAGAAAAGTAAGGAGAGGAGGAACCACAGCTGCAGAGGCAGCAGACAGAATAGAGACGGTGGAGGTAATGGGCACCACCAGAGCAAAGGCTCCAATGGTGCAGGCGGCAGCGAGAGTGGTGAAGATTGCTGCAATGGAAATGGTTGTTGTGACGAGGCTGGAGGCGGCAAATGGAGCAGATGAGGCTGCGGTGACGGTGACGGCGGTGGAGCTGCGAATGGAAGCAGCGGCTGTCGCTGTAGCTGATGCAGCTGAGGCCGCTGCAGAGGCAATGGCAGATGCTGCAGCAGATGTTTGTGTGCCTATATCAGCAGCCGCTGCAGCAATGGGACCAGCAACAACCGTGGCTTCTGTGTATGACTCTGCAGCGCACCTTGCTGAGGTGGTTGCAGGATCACGCGAGGCTCTAGCAACGGCGGCAAAGGTGGCTGCGCCTGCTGCTGCTGCATCAATGATAGCTGAGGTTGTGCGTGTAAAGGTACCCACAAGACTAACGACGTCCTGCGAGAACGCTGAGTGCAGCTGGGCAGCAGGAATCTCTGGATCGCCGTGCTGCTGAGGGTCCTCCCTAAAGGAATGGGACGGGGAGACGCTTACCGCACGATGACGTGACGCGCGAGCGGACCGTGCTGAGGCGGACTCGGACCCCCGGTCGCTGCTCATGCCGCGACGACGACGTTCACGTCGATGCGACGTCCCCTTGTTGTAGTCTTCCCCCAACGCGGCCGCGCCTGGAGCGTCACCGTGCGCCAGTGTGACGACTGTGGTGCAAATGAGGTGGGAGACAGGCGGGCTTCCCTTGTAGCTGCTGCTACAAATGCGATAGCTGAGACTGCAGCCGCCGTCTCTGGCGTGATGTGTGGCTGCAGTTGTGACTGCTGCTGCTGCTGCTTTGCTACTGTTGTTGCTGCTGCTGCTGCTGCTGTTGCTGCTGTTGCTGCTGCTCCTGCAAGTGGATCTGCACCTGCTGCTGTTGCAGCTGGGGACGATGACGGCTGGGCCGTGGATTCTACGACGACTACTGTGGCGGCTGCTGTTTCTCATCCGTCATAAACTCTGACGGGAAGGGAACCGCCACTGCAGCGCCTTATGCCGCCTTGCTGCGATTGAAGCAGCTGCGGCTGTGGACGCCGTTGCCGGCGTGGCGCTGGCTGCTGATGCCGCAGTTGCGGAGCACTTGCGGTTGGCACTGTAGATTGGTGCCGACGGCACACTCACAAGAGTCGATTGCCAAACTGTCAATGCGGCCGCGAACTGTAGCGGGTTGGTCAAACGCAACCAATCCCGCTCCTGTGAAAGGTGCGACTGCTTGGCCTGGCGCAGCCACAGTAGCTGGGATCGCTTCAGCTGCCGCCGTAGCACTTTGCTGTCAGTGCTATGGTTGTCGCTGCCGATCTGGCCGCAGCTGTAGCTGCTACGGAAGAAGGAGCTGCTGAGGCTGCTCGTGCGTGAGCTGCTGCAGCTGATGGACGAGAATGGTCCACTGCGTCTACAGTGAGCTGTGGCTAGAGCTCACTGTAGACGCCGGTAGTTGGCTAGAGTACCGGCGAAAGCGTCGATGGCGACGGGAGGGTTTCCCGCCAAGGATCGCGAGCGCGAACTGAGAGGCGCTCTCGCTCCCTGACTCCGCTCTGATACCGAAGGACAGAGGCGCCTAACAAGAGGTGGAGCGAGGTAAGGAGACTAAGAGCAACGAGCTTTGGGAGAGAACGCCATGGACGAAGACGTGTGTACGAAGTTTTGGCAAAAAACGCACATGTATGTGAGTGTTACGAGGATCAGATGTAAAGACGGGCTTTGAGCGACAGGTGGGGTGACAAGCGAGCGAACAGCGAGCCCATCCTCGCTCTCACCCTTGCCAAGCGAGGCTCGAGCCTGGACCTGTCACAAGCATTAACCTGTCAGCAAGTAAACCCAAGTCCAGGCCATGAGAACAACCCGACCACGATCTCTCCCCTCCCAAACAAGTGCCACTAGGAACCCTAGTGTCATCAAGAATTAATGTTGTGAGATCCTATGGTAGGGGGAACTCTCAATTCTGTGAGTGGCTCTGGGTCGTCTTCTCTGCACGTCCACGAGTCACCTCCACTTGAGCTACGACGTCAGCCCAGAAGTCCCTCCAGCATCAGTCACCTGCGTCAGTGCGGTGAGTGTGCAGCGAGGCCAGAGGTCACAACGTGTCTGTGGCACACAAACCAACACTAGACACGTCTGCTGCTACCACCAGGTGGTGGTGCTGCTGCTGCTGCAGGAGCTAGTAAATGCCGTAGCTCACCCGATGTGGTGGTGGGGAATGAGTGATGATGTCGTTGAAAAACAGTTGTAACAAGTCCCAGGATATGGCGGCGGCGGTGACTCACTGCTGCTGCCGGTGCCGCGTCTCTGCGGCGCAGCTCAGCGAGAGGAGTCTCGCTGCTCTGATACCATGAGAAAATGCGTGAAAGCTTCCTAGCGATATTGCCGCTGACTAGGCATCAGTGCTCGATCAGACGCTGACGACAGTCACAAGTGGTGCACACAACGGCAAGGGTCTGGCTAGGGGACACAAGGCAAAGTGTCAGAATAATTCAAATAGCATTCGCAGAGAAAAATGACAAATGACAGGTCCATGGCGTAAGTACCTGTCGTGGCGCATGGCGGGTGTCGCACGCGACAATGCAAGGTCTGTCCTAAAATCGGCCCAAAACCATTGTTTTGGCCGTAACTCAACGTAGACAAGTCACAACGCTACGCCGTCTGAACCTACGCGTGCAGAATCTCAAGCCGGACGTTATGATTGGTCACATCCATGCATCCGGCAACAAACGGTGGACACACCATGCAAAGGCGTGCAAATCGGGCCCACGGCCACTCCACCGAAAAAATCCTACAAGCTGCAGAAAAACTGCAGACGGTCCCAGACAGCATCCAGGACTCGACCGTCGATCAGCTCCGAGCAGGTAGTCCACCACCTGTGGACGCCCCGACGCCACGTGGGTCCGCATCAGGGATCTTTACGAGCGTGGACACAGCCAAGTGGTCACAAAGGAAGGACACGAAGTCGGGACCAAAGACGAAGACAAAGATGAGGAGGACAACGACGGAGAGGAAGAAGACGGAGAGGACAACAAAGAAGAGGAAGAAGACGAAGAGGAAGAGGACTAAATGGGAACAAGAGAGCTTCAGAAGAGCCGGTGTTTGAGAGAGAGAGAGAGAGAGAGAGAGAGAGAGAAGTGGGGATGTCAAGTCGTCTCCCAGTGAAGGTGCCAGGA
>SZWC01018837.1:34120-45302 GCA_023375785.1 Penium margaritaceum | reverse complement strand
AAGGTTGTAAGAAGCTACTATTTGCAGTTTCTTGTGATTTGGCGGGCGCCTTATCCTTCGATTGGCTTGAGTGTGCCACACGACAATGGCAACTATCGTGATCCTCATCTCTTTTGCCGTTGTTGGTGCCGTGCTCTTTGTCTGGGTCCGTGTTCGGATGGTCCTGCCAAAGAGCGTGATCCGTCGCACCGGAGTCGCCCACGTGTATGTTGACGTACCCATCGGGCACCTTTTCAACTTCTGTGCGTTTCTCAGTTTTGCCGAGTTTTATGCGGGCTACCTTTGACGACACGGTTGCCGCTGCTTTGTCCACAGTGCTCACGTTAGCGGCTTCCAATATTCTGCATCCACCCCAGTGTAATCCAGTTGGCATTGAAGTTGCAGCTACTCTAGGGGTTTTTCTAGAGTGGATGTGCCTCCTTTACATGATCCAAGACTAGTAGGAGGTACTAGTATCTTCCCTAGCTAAGCATGAGGAAAGAGGACTTTCAGTTAAGTCCAGGTCACTCATTGCAACTTGCTACGGTCAATCATATGACATGGATCAATGGAAACATGGGATGTTGTATTGATAAAAGAAGGAGCTTCAATGGGGATGCTGGCAACAGAACCAACCCCCATTGAGCAAGCAGCCAGCCTGCTCATGGCCGTGGGATTTTGTGCAGAAATCTAGAAATGAACCAAAATCAGTGATGAAATATCACACCCCACATATATTCTCAAATCAATTAATTATAAAGTTTTCGGGTCCAGCCCATAAACTAGTTCTGGCTCTCCTGCTAGTGGGCGGATATTATTTCAGAAATGGCCTTCCAAAATTCCGGTCTGAAAAAACTGATGGGGTTCGGCTCTTGGTGGATTCACTGTTGACACAGTAGTAACTCCCGCTTTGCGAGCACGTGGTGCGCTGTCTCCCATGGTGCTGGAACAGCAAGCAACAGCACACCACGCTCGAGCAGAAAACAGACTGTGTGTGAGCTGGGACTCTAACAGGTAATTTTGAATGTGTACGTTCTCTTCCTCCTTGACGCCCCCCAGCCAACGGCCCAAAATTCAGCCCCGGGTGCTTGAATAAAGGAGAAAAACAATTCCTTCCCAGATGACCTTCTGAATACTAGGGGAAATACGGTATTGGAAACTAGTTTTTCTACGACCATTTCCCCTAACAGCTGGCATTCATAGCTATCAAGATAGGCAACAACCCACAAGCAGTTATAGTAGTAGTTTGAGCATTCAACAATAAAATTCAACCTAGAAGTGGCCCAGGCTTACACATGGTGTAGTAAGATGATAACTGAGATCAATGGCATTATCATCAATGTAGGTAATCACCTGCCGACACCGTCTCATTGCTTGATACCAACTGTCGATGGAACTTGATAGCCAATTTAAGGCTAATTCAAATGTCTTATCTTGAGTAGAATCCTATGTGTGTATTCCGCCGATTATGACTCCCCCAAATTCTTAGTGCTCTCTTACATGAAACTGGAGTCAGTACAGCCATAAGAGTGTGTAACAAAAAACTCACACAACACCAGCTCTCCCCCTCTACCTCCTCCACGTCTTCATTGTCCTCCTCTCCTTTCTCCTCCTCCTCCTCCTCCTCTTTCTCCTCCTCCTCCTCCCCCTCCTCCTTCTCCTCCTCCTTACTCCTGGATGTATCCCTCCTTCCAAGTGGAAAAAACTCAAGGACCACAAAGGTTACTCAAGGACCAACACAATAAAAGAAGTCTTACCTTTGTAGCAAAAAAAAGGGTGAATAGTTTGTTGAAAGAGGAAGTCAGAAAAAACACACCATCTTCATGACTCCAATGACACTCTTTATCCTGAGGAAGGATAGTGTTAAGGTGAAATACATCAATGGGATTATAAAGTATCAACAAGAAACCTCCCAGGTCCCCAAGCACCTCTAGATCCAACACATGATATTCCAGGTTGCTTTGATGTAGAGTGTACTGCTTTGAGTTCTGTGTCTAATGGAATCAACCATTCTTGATGTCTTTGCATGCACCCAGCCGATGGCTAGTCTTAGCTTCACCATTTTCAAGAGCTAATCAATACCGGATTCCTCATTTGGTTCTAAGACAAGGTGCATAGAGGCATCTTTTCCTTGTGTGAATCCAAAACCTCGCGTTCTAATCATCTTGTTCATGCATCCGTTTTGGGCCTAGTACCTGGGGACGTCACACATAGATTGGGTGATCAAATTATGAAATTATTTCCAGGTGGTCAAGGTGGAGTACTAAATTGACCTAAATGATTTCTTTGGTCTTTTATCGGCTGGCATATTCATGACCACTTCATATCTTCCTGAGGTCTTTGGGATGACACATGATCTCTCCAACACCACTACTCCTTAGCAAGGTGTAATTGTTTAGTGGTGGAATCAAACTACCGTAGTGTCTCTTGTATTAGATTACCGTAGTGTCCCTTACATTCGGCAATTTTTTAATATGAAGTTAAGTGTCATTTTAATTCGACAATAGTTTTTGGCCTCTTAATTATGGACCTGTTTTGTCCAAGTCTAAGTAGTTATTCTGGTGCTTTATTTTGGTCGAATGGCCTGTTCAGGACCTTCGAGTGACCCTGCAACTTCAGCTGTCCAAAACCTCAACTTCGAATCGTCGAAGCGACGTAGCCTCGTCGCTTCGACGATTCGAAGTTGAGGTTTTGGACATCCGCACCTGCCTGACGGCAAAGCGCGCCGTCAGGCAGGAGCTGCTGCAAGCATCGGACGACGATCCGATGCTCGCAGTCTGCCACGTTCCGCGCACAGTCCTTGGGGGACTGTGCGCGGAAGGTCGAACGGCTGAGCACTGCCCGGTTGTTAAGGGACCGATCGCCGGTCTCCATTTTGTCAGCTGACAAAGGCGATTTCGCTTCTCGTCACTCGCCTCAACATCCTACACCCTCGCTTCTTCGCAACATGACCACCCAGGCTCGACTCTACGACTTCAACATGAGGCGCCTCACAGCCGATGAGGCGGCCCAGTCATGTGACCAGGCCTTTGCAGCGCACGTGCTGAAACATCCCAAGCCAGCCAAGCTGCCACCTAAACGACCGGTCGGCCGGCCACCAAAAAACAATCCAGCTCTGCCATTTGTCGCCCAAGAAACGGCAGATCGCCCCACCTTGATGCAGACTACACGTGCACGGCTTCCTGTGAGCGATGATTTGCAACCTGCCCAACCAGAGGAGTCTCTCGCTGCCGCCGCAACTCAGCCAGATGCCCATGGCAACAAGCGCAATTGTGGCTCTTACGTCAACTGGCTTGACGATGGGCACATGCCGCGCATTCACGGTGCAATGCTCGCTGCAAAAAGTCCCTACCAGGCCCTCAAGCTTCTGCGAAAGATTTACCGGGAGGCAGGCAATATTTGTATTTACGACCAGCTTGCAAAATCAACAATAGCCAGCTGGTATGAGCCCAGGTCCTGCAATCTCCTGCCACGTTTTCAAAAGTTCCTCACCCATGTTGCTGAGATCAAGGTGCAGGGCGTGACGTCAACTCGTTCATACGGCAACAGAGGCCGAGTGAGTTTCTTTGGCCGCCACCAAGAGATGGAGAACCTCTTTTGCGAGCGCATGACGGAGCTGAGGCAGTCGGGTGTTGTTTTGAACTCCACCAACCTTAGAGGGCTTTTCACTGGCCTCACAGAGGAGCGTCATCCACACGAACTCCCAAAGAATGGTGGAGAAATGACATTTTCAAGGTCTTGGATCAGAGACTTCGTCCATAACAAGCTCAAGTGGACTTTTCGATGCGGTACCACCGTGGCTCAAAAGCTTCCAGAAGACTGGGCCAAGCAATGCAAGGATATGCACAAGAGAGTTGCAGCCCTCATGCAAGTGCACAACGTGAGCCTGGCCTTTGTCGTCAACGCTGACCACACCGGACTCAGAATTGTACCCACCGGTGAGGTGTATTTTTTTTTTGGTGGTCTCTTTCATAAACTCCTCTTTAAATCTAGCTAAACCAGCCCCTTGTCCTTGCAGGTGACAGGACGTACGAGCCATGTGGCTCCAAAGAGGTAGCAATCGCTGCCATGGATGACAAACGACAAGTGACTGCTGTGGTTGCATCATCCATGGCTGGTGAATTGCTGCCTCTTCAGCTGATTTACGCTGGCAAGAAAGCACGATGCCATCCTGACAATGCTGACACACGCATAGCAGAACAAGAGCATCATTTCCATCTCACACACACAGAAAACCACTGGGAAAATGGGAGGACAACACGTGATTGGATAATGCATGTTTTGCACCCATGGTACAAGAAGCAATGTGTAAACAAGGGTGTCAAAGTGGGCATGCAAAAACTAATTCTCTTGCTAGACGCATGGCGGCCACACACAACAGTTGACTTTAAAGACTTTCTTAAGAACCACTACAAGTACGTGAAGCTGTTGTACATTCCAGCAGGGTGCACGTCTAAGGCACAAACGGCTGACGTTGGCTTGCAACGCCCATTCAAAGCAAGCATTCAGACCGCTTTTCATGAGTGGCACGCTGAGGAGGTTCTTGAGGATCTGAGCAAGGGTGGCCCGGGGAAGGCAGATTTTGGCCTCGGGAAGATGAGAAATTTAGGGATGTCGTGGGTTTTGCATTCGTGGTTGACTCTCAAGCAGGAAACAAGCCAGATTGAGAAGGCATGGTCAAGGTGCAACTTTGACGTTGTGTTAGACCCGGCTTTTCGTGAGGAGGCTGTTGAGGAAGCTATGGAGCCAAATAGCTACCTCTTTTGTGACACAGTGCAGCCTGAGGAAGAAGAGGTTGTGGATGTATTGTAATCTTGTATGACATTGAAGGTTTTTAGTACATTTCTTCCTAAGTTGTGCGTTCCAAAATTGTATGTAGAGAAACAAGAATTTGGTAATTATGAGGGTGATTCATCCATGAGTGTAAAAATAAATATGTGCTTGAATGGTCGAAGGAAAACAATTATTATAGTCGAATGGAGGGGGCACTGCGGTAAATTGATTACCATACTTGTATTTATTTTCGATCATTGAATTTTTGCTAATTATGGAATCTTTCATTGCATTCACGGTTTTACACTATGAAATGATTTATGTGGTACTGTAACATTTGTCAAACAAAAGGATAAACTCGTCTGATGTGCCTTGTTCGACACCCGTCTTGACGCGGGCTGCCTTCCGTCGGAAGTCGTTGCTAGATGATGCCTTCGCCCTTCCTGGTCAGTCGGAGGGGCCTGTCTTGGGAGCGCCGTCCCATTGGATGCCCGTCTGAGGGAAAAAACGATCATGTTGAATGCCGTCAAATTCACGCATGGATCAAAACCGACAGATGGAGGAATACTCTTCTGTTTGATTTCGACAGCTCCGGTGAAATGGGACAAAAATGTTCCAAATACACCGACGAATCAGGATCTCAGCACATGCATATTAGACCAATGAGAGTGGCCTCGGAGTTTGCACGATCCGTGGGTTGGATGTTCCTCGCTGTTCGGAAATCTTTGGGTACTTTTTGTCAGTTCCTGTGAATTGGATCCTGTTTGTTTGAATCAAAGAAAAATATGGTGTGTGTACGAGAAACTTTGTCAACCTGCTGAGAACTCAAAAAGGTCCCCATCGATTAGGGTCGCTGTCTACTCGGTCGCTCGAACAGTACATGCGAGACTGGTTTCCAACGATGGCAGGTCGTCACTCATGTGCGGCTTGAAAATAGGCATGAACTAGACACAAAAGTCCGAAGTCGACATTTATTATATACTGACAAGCGAAACAGGCACCTACCATCGTCGCGATGTGGACCCGTCACCTTGCGTCTATGCGAGTCGCAAACCAAGCAGTTCGCAAATAGTTTCCCTAAACAAAAACTTGTGCTCCATGAATTCGTCAACCAACGTGGTTGAAACCTCCAAGAATTTGCATTCGCGTGCGTCACCCTGATTCGTGTGCAAAATCTTGTGTCAGACTAGTCTGACATCTCTGACACGGCAATTCTGCCGTCCACCTCCAGTGTACGAGCCAAACACGAGGCGAACTTGTGGCACACGCATGAAAAAAATCACATGCGAAGTCATCACTTTCCACAATGTAGGATGGAAATCCCAGGGAAGGAAAATTGAAATTATTTAGGTGCACCCTACACATTAGACGACAAAATGTTTTGTTGAAAAAAATCAGCAAAAAGCTAATTTTGATCGAATTTAAAGATCAGTAGGGAAATTTCCTTCGTCTATTCAGGCACACAATTTCTTTTCTCTCATGGTCAAATCACCCTGAAAATCATCACAGCCCTACAGTTTCATACTCCGCGCGCAGTTTACCAATGACTGTGGGCAGAACATGAGATATCAGTGTTCTGCGTGTAGACCCTGGAGGACTGCACGCCAACGTGGTGAACTGGAATGATCAGAATGTGCAACTGGCTGTCAGGAAAGGCTGGGCGACCTGCAAAGCAAGCTGCGAGCACGCCTTGCAGCTTGCCCGTGCGAAATCACACCCCAAAATTTGAATATTGAAGACTTGACAGGAAAAGTTCCACAGACAAATCAAGAATTGTAAAGAGCACTTCAACCAAATTCAAACGCCAAAATGACACCACTGGCCTTTGGACAAACAAATCCAAAACTACAAGACCAGAAATTATAGTCGAATTGAACTGTCACCAAATTCGGTGTAGAAAAATAGGCGAATATGAAAGACACCTCGATAAGGTAGTTACCACCAGGTCGTTGCTTGCCGAGTCTGGCTGAGTCTTTTGGCTCCAAGGGCTTGGCCTACATGATCTGGGTGAGGAACCATAATCCCCATACTCCAATCTCTGAGCATGCAACCTCTAGAAGCACCTCTTTGGCCACCAAGCGGCTTCTTGCCTTCATCTGGGATTCTACGGATTGTACTATGTTGAAATAGATCCCATGGTACACTGTCATTTATTTCCCTGTCCAAGGAGTGGTGTTCTGGGATCTAGACCCCGCACAAAATGTATGCTTTTTGCTTTGGTTCTTACTCCTAGCATATTAACATTATTAGCACAAACACATAAACAACAGGTGATAGTTTTAGTTAAGACCTCCCATATGGACCCCACCATGAAGCGTTTGAGCCTTCTCACATGCTACACAATATCCTACATAATGGGAAAACAGCAAAAGGAGGCCCAGTTTGGCCCTCCCACCTCGCAATTTGGGAGGGTGCTTTGCAACCACCCCTCTCTATAGTGAGTGCTGGCTGGTGGCCAGCTACTTGCTGGCCGCCCGCTACCTGACCTGTCGGCCACCTGCCAGCTAGCCACCAGTCGCCAATGGAGCTTGTGGCTCAATCAAGGACTAAGAAGCCATGAGTGCCTCTAGGGTGAGGCCCATGACCTCGTGCCATCACCCTCACCTGCCCCCTTTCCCAGCGAGAGCAAGCAAGGACGAGGGATAGGCACGGGCAAGAGAGATGCAAGATAAAATCTAGGTCTCCGCGCATAATCTCCAGTCGCAATCAGCATGTGATCATTTTACGCTCACTTAAAAAAATCAGAAATGAAACTTGAGTTTATCTGTATAAACTTTGATTTTTAAACATTGACAGCTCATGCAAACTTGCAAGTTGAGGTCGTACCCATCCTTGTTGGGGATCCAAAACAAGGGAACAAAGTGAAAATGGAAGTGAACCTCCGGAGACTCAAAATATTCGAGTCTCCCTGCCTAGGTCATTGATGACGATTCCTCCCAGAGGGCATAGAGGAGAAAAATCCTCCTATGAGCTCCGTACGCCATGCTGCAAACTCCGACAATGACTTCCATGTAGGAGTTGGAGTCATGCCCACTACAGTGGTATCAGAGTAGGACGACCCTCGTGACCAACTCTGTGACGGTTTTGGTGGCTACAAGATAGATGAAATATTGCCGGCAGCTGCAGTAGTAGCAGAAATGTCAGAGAGGGTACTGCCTTTAAAATTGACCATTTTAAGCACTGTAAATTGTATCAGAAAGCTCTTGAAAATCTCTCTCTTTTTTTTTTACTTCTCCCAGCATCTTTCCACCACCATGGTGCTTCTTGATTTCTTTTGGGATGACGTGGTGAGCATCCACCACCAAACAGCCATCCATCCTCCTCTTCTCGAACCTTCTTTCTCCCTCCTTGGACATAAAACTTGTGGAATTGTTTCTCTACGGAAGAGGTACTACAAGGAATTTGAAGGCACTGCAGCAATGGAAGGAGCCTGCGGGATAAGGTTTTGAAGGCCTCCTCATCGCCGTGGGCTAAAGGAAGACGCTATCAAGGAAGTACAAGATGTGCCAAGATAGTTCAAGAGGAGGACAAGAAGGGCTAGACAAATAGAAAGAAACAAGAGGAGTGTGGAAGGACTATGAGAGGTTATGGAATCTAGACCAGAGTTTCTCCTCCTCCCCTCCTCTCTATGCTTTGTGTGGTGCTCAATCTTTGTCTACTTCCTTCACTTTTTTTATTTGTTTATGCTTTTCTAGGCTCTATAGACTTCCTAGTGCTGTGAGTCATAGCTTAGGTTTTTAGCTTAAACCCACATGTTTGTGCCAATCGTGGTATCATAGAAAGTACTTCTTTCTACCACATGATTGTGCCAACCGTGTCAGCCTAGGAAAGCTAGAACTTTAGCACTTGATTTGGCCGTCCGCAACAGCCTTGAAAAATAGATTATTTATCTAGTGGCCTCACCAGTCGTGAGACTAAAAATGAGCACCAGTAGATGTGAAACCTCTCCAAGGTTGTGGACTGAACCTCAGAAAAGGAACTTGATGTGCTTGTTGTATGTACGACATAATGGCAAGTGACAGGCCAACTAAGATCTACACGGGTAAGGTGGTGACGGCATCACCACACACTCCAGATGAAATCCAGAATATTGGAAGCCGCTAACGTGAGCACTGTGGACAAAGCAGCGGCAACCGTGTCGTCAAAGGTAGCCCGCATAAAACTCGGCAAAACTGAGAAACGCACAGAAGTTGAAAAGGTGCCCGATGGGTACGTCAACATACACGTGGGCGACTCCGGTGCGACAGATCACGCTCTTTGGCAGGACCATCCGAACATGGACCCAGAAAAAGAGCACGGCACCAACAACGGCAAAAGAGATGAGGATCACGATAGTTGCCATTGTCGTGTGGCACACTCAAGCCAATCGAAGGATAAGGCGCCCGCCAAATCACAAGAAACTGCAAATAGTAGCTTCTTACAACCTTCGACCTCGATGGTTGCTTTAGTTTTCAAAGGCTATTGCCTTAATGGATCGGACATGTTGAGGCATCTTGGCTGATATTTCAACGTGAAGGAGAATCAGCTCGTGTCTTTTCTCCAATGGAAATGTTGTCTTGACAGAATTGGTTGCGTTAAAAAATAACACCAATGGATTGTGGTTGGTCACGCCCGTCACCTCCCCCTAAGGTTCCTTGATGTAACAACATCCCATCTTGAAAGTGTGTACCATATCGAGGAGCTCCTCATCACCGATCGTGTACCGCGTCAAGCTCCCATACACAACTAGATTATCATTCTGCATGAGGACTGCTACCGACACAGCAGATTGCATCTCCTATGGTTACAATGGATCTGGAAGAGGTTAGACGGGCGCTGTGAATAAAATCCCTTTGACCGTGAGGAAGGCGTTCTCGCAGTCAGCGACCTATTTCCAATGCATGTCTGTTTCAATGAGTCTGGTTAGCAATGCTACCAAGGTCAAATGCCCTTACATAAACCAGCAGATTCATTTTTCAAGGATGAGAAAAGACCCTATCATCCCAACATTTTCTGGGCGCGGCCAATCCAGTGCAACTTGGACCTTTTTGTAGGTTGTCACGGTTTCCTTCCTTGTTTACCATGTGTCCGAGGGATTTGAGCTCATATTGTACGAACTTGCACTTGCTCGTCTTTACATAGAATTTTTGTTCTCAGAGGATCGTGAGGACTTCACGTAAATGTTATATTTGCTCTTCCATGTTAAAATAGTCAACGTTTGTTGCTGCTTGAGGTAGAGTGCCTACTTTAGTCCTAGTTTAGTCCTACTAGCCGGGTTTGTCTCACTCCTGCCGTCGTGACCCTCATAAAACTGACAAACTAGGAGCTGGTGCACGTCCTCTGACCTGCGCGTCTTTCAGGTGGTGCACTCGCGCTAAAGAAGGGGGCCTTTCGCTCCCTCCTCGAAGGGGAGCGAAAGTCCCCCTCTCGCCACTCGCATCGGCATCGCGATGTTGTGCCTGGAGCATGTGGCGCCGCGTAACATGCTCCAGGCAGCTGATGTCATCGTCTGTGCGAGGCCGACCCGGTAGGGGGCGGTCCTCGCTGTCACTCACTCATTCCTTTGCAAAAAACATTCTATTCTCTCGCTTCGATCCTGTCTCGCGACTAAGTCCTCCCACCTCGATCCCCCCTCACAAGCTCTCGAGAGCTCACTCCCCCTCACAGCCGAGAGCGACAGTTGGCCCCGCGGCTAACTCCCTCGGTGCTCCCCCTTACAAGAGTCGAGTGCCACCTGACTCCACCCGCCACCCGTCCCCTCCTGTCTCCTCCATTCTCCCCCTAGTTCTGCCTTATTCAATATGGCATCAAGCCCTTGACTGGGCTTGTGGTCTCCCGCCACTTCCGCTTCCGCTGTGGTTCCTGCTGCCGGCGACCGTCGCCCGTCGCCGTCGCTTCCTCCGTCGCATCTTCCGCCGTCTCCCGTGGCCATCGCTCTCATCGGGCCGGTGTTGGCACGTCTGGGGCGTCCCCTCTCCCTCCCCGCCAGGTCTGCCCCGGTCGGGGCCTCTTTGTCATTCCACCCCCCCCCCCCCCCCCCCCCGCCTTCCGCCCCTCCCCTCTCCTTCTGTTTTCGCTACCTTCCCCTCCCGGCTTTCCTTTGCCGCCGTCCCGTCTCCTTCTCTCTTTTCCGCTCCCTTTTCTCCTGCTAATCCTGTGCTCGTTTGGTCTCTTGTGCAGGTCCGTCTCCCCCCCTCTGCCTCTGGCTCGGTCCGTCCGGCGGCTGACCCTTGGCTCCTTGGCTCCGCCCTCAGCTCTGCTCTCCGCCCTCCCCGGCTCTTGGTTCCCTGGCCCTGGCTACTGGGCTCCGCGTCTCCGGGCCCTTTCTGTAGCTGCTAGGCTAGTGGCTCCGGGCGGTAGGCACTTGGCTCTCGGCTCTAGGCCGTTCTGTAGTTCTAGAATCTGGGCTCTAGGTCCCTGGACCCTTGACTCTTGACTCTTGAACTCTGGG
>SZWC01018837.1:3597-22715 GCA_023375785.1 Penium margaritaceum | reverse complement strand
ACCGTTCCCTGCGTCATCCCCTCTCCCTCCCTCCCTGGTCTCTTGTGTGTCTCCAGCCTCCTCTTCTCCCCTCTCCGGCCCGTCTCCTCATGTCGACGTCTTGTCCCCTATTTCTCCCCCGCTCATCTCCCCTCCTCTTCCTCCTGCCTCCTCGTCTGCCGCCCCACCGTCCCACCCCCTTCCCCTCTTGCCCACACCTCCTCCCTCCCCGGTGGTCCCTGCCCCCGCCCTTCCCTCCTCGCCTCTACCCCCCACCGCTGTTGCGCCCTCTCCGCCTCGCCCTCTATCACCGTACACCTTCCGTCTGGGTCACGCCCACGGTCTTCATTTCTTTCATCTCGAGTTCTGTCATGCACTTGATATCTGCACTGACCAGCGCTTCATCTGTGCACCCGCGTCCGCCGGCGTGCCCTCGCAGTCACGTCCATCCCGCCCACTTCCCCCTCTCCCTCTCCCCTTGACGAGTCCGATCCCATCACTCTCGTTGATGCCCTTGCTCGCCCTGACGTTGCTGCCTGGCACGCTGCCTGTGTTGCCGAGCTTGCTGCCCTCAGTGAACATGGTGTGCTCGAACTCGCTGACCTTCCTCGTTGCACGGCAATCAAGGCCAAGTGGGTGCTACACAAGAAGTTCACCGCCTTGGGTGCCCTCGACCGGTACAAGGCTCGCCTCACCGCCAAGGGCTACTCTCAGGTCCCCGGCGCAGACTTCACCGACACCTATGATCCCATCGGCCGCTTTACGACGAGTCGCGTCGTCATCTGCCTCGCGGCCCATTTTCAGTGGGAAATTCACCAGATGGACGTGAACAATGCCTTTCTCCACAGTCGTCTTGAGGAGGAGTTGTACATGGTCCAGCCTCCTGGCTTCTCCAATGGTACCAGACGAGTCTGCCGCCTCCTTCGCGCGCTTTACGGTTGCCGCCAGTCCCCTCGTTGTTGGAACGAGGAGCTCTCTTCCACCCTCGTCCGTGGCGGTTTCCGTCCTAGCCAGTCCGACCCCTCCCTCTTCGTTGGGGGCACGACCCTCGTCCCTGCCTTCATTCTGGTGTATGTGGATGACCTTCTCATCACCTCTCCTTCCTCATCCGCCATTTCCACGGTGAAGGATCTCCTCTCTTCGGCGTACCATATGAAGGACCTTGGCCTTGCGGCCATGTTCTTGGGGATGCAGATCGCCCACCCTCCTGGCTTCCTGTTGGTCCACCAGGAGCGTTATGTCCAGACTCTTGCTGATCGCTTCGCTTCCGTCGTCGACCTCTCTCGCCCTCTCCCAGCCGCCTCCTCGCCCATGCCACCGGGTACTCAGCTTGTCCTTCGTGTGGCCCACGACGTGGAGTCGAGTGCTCTACAGTCCGTCGTGACTTTTCAGTCCATCGTTGGCGCGCTCACGTACCTCGCTGGTAGCACTCGCCTTGACATCGCCTGTGCGGTGAACGTCCTGGCCCAGTATGCCCGCGAGCCTCGCATGGCTCACCTCCAGTCGACCGCGTACATTATGCGCTATCTCCTCGGGTCTGCACGTGCTGGCCTCGTCCATCCGGTCGGGTCGGGCGTGCCTCTCCTGGCGGGCTACGCTGATAGTGACTATGCCTACGATTCGGATGCTCGTAGCTGCAGCAGCTTTGTCTTCCTACTCGGCCACGCTGCCATCTCTTGGCGCAGCGGAAAACAGGGCTGTGTTACTCGCAGCACTGGAGAGGCCCAGTACATCGCCTTAGGTGGTGCTGTCACCGAGGCAGTGTGGCTTCGTCGCCTCCTCGGCAAGCTTCGCCTCCCTACCCCTGCTGTGCCTCTCCACACAGACAGTGAGAGTGGGTTGGCCATTGCCAGGAACGCCGGTGTACTTCACCCTCGCACCAAGCACATCAATGTTGAGCACCACTACGTACGCGACGTTGTCGCAGCAGGCAATGTCTCTCTTTGGTTCATCTCTGCTGAGTTCTAGCTCGCAGACTTCCTCACAAAGGCTCTCCATCAGCCTACCTTTGCTTCGAGTATCGCCTCTATTGGTCTTTGGACCTTATCCTCGCTCGACTGAGCGTGAGGGCAGGGTTGCCCTCATCCGTTGTCCTCCATCGTCGGCGTGGCGTTTTCCGTCCGTCTCCGCTCATCTCCTCTCCTTCCCATCCCTTCCCCCTGTCCCCTCCCCCCTCTCATACCCTGTTGGTGCCCCTGTTGTCGTGTGCCTCTGGGCGGTGGGATGCAGGTCCTTGATTCTCCTCACCCTCGTTGTACACGTCGGGAATACCACTTGGGACTACCACTAGCACTAAGCCTCCTCCCTCCTCTCCCCACTCCCTTTGTCTGCATCGTTGGTCCTCTACTCGATGACCGCGTGCATGCTGCATCTCCGCTCCATTCTGTGCTCTGCCCCTCCCCCCCCCTCCCGTGTATGCGTCTCTTGCAGGCTCTCGCACACCCGATCTCCTCCGTTGCCGGCATGGTGCCTCCCGCGCGTCTCCGCCCACACCCCTTCCCACCTCTTCCCTCTGCCCCGTCCTCCCTTCGCGTCCTGTTGGTGTCTCTGTTGCCGTGTGCCTCTGGGTGGTGGGGTGCAGGTCCTTGATTCTCTCCCCTGGCCCTCTTCCTGTCCTCGCTAAGCGCTTTGGGACTGCCACTCGTGGCCGCGTGTTGCTCCTGGCCAGATTTGTCCGCTGGGTGCTTCTCGTCGGGTGCTTCCGGCTGGGTGCTGCTGGCGGGGTGCTTTAGTGGTGTGCTTCTGGCGGGGTGCTCCTGGCGGAGGCGCCTCCGGACGGGTGCGACTGGTGGGGTACTTTTGGTGGTGTTCTTCTGACCGGGTGTTGTAGACGCTTCCTTTCGACCGGGCGCTGCGGCCGTGCGCTTCTGGAGGGGTCCTCTTGGGGAGGTGTCGCCGCCGGCGCCCTATGTCGCCATCTCCGTCGCCGCGTCCTCCGGCCTGCTCTGGCATTCCTATGGGGCTTGTGATGTGGTGTTCAAGCTTTCTGCTTGGGACACCCACCCTTGCTTGCGCTATCGTGTTAAAGTAGTCAACGTTTGTTGTTGCTTGAGGTAGAGTGCCTACTTTAGTCCTAGTTTAGTCCTACTAGCCGGGTTTGTCTCACTCCTGCCGTTGTGACCCTCGTAAAACTGACAAACTAGGAGCTGGTGTACGTCCTCTTACCTGCGCGTCTTTCAGGTGGTGCACTCGCGCCAAAGAAGGGGGCCTTTTGCTCCCTCCTCGAAGGGGAGCGAAAGCCCCCCTCTTGCCGCTCGCATCGGCATCTCGATGTTGTGCCTGGAGCATGTGGCGCCACGCAACATGCTCCAGGCAGCTGATGTCATCGTCTGTGCGAGGCCGACCCGGTAGGAGGCGGTCCTTGCCGTCACTCACTCATTCCTTTGCAAAAAACATTCTATTCTCTCGCTTCGATCCTGTCTCACGACTAAGTCCTCCCACCTCGATCCCCCCTCATAAGCTCTCGAGAGCTCACTCCCCCTCACAGCCGAGAGCGACAGTTGGCCCCGCGGCTAACTCCCTCGGTGCTCCCCCTCACAGGAGTCGAGTGCCACCTGATTCCACCCGCCACCCGTCCCCTCCTGTCTCCTCCATCCTCGCCCTAGTTCTGCCTTATTCAACATTCCATTCATTCAAAGTAAACAAGGATGTCGTCTGGGTAAACTAAGATAAATCCATACTAATTTTAGCGAGACCTTTGAGTAAAGATGATTTCTTCGTTCTACAACCCGCTGCATCCAAAACTTGACAAGCCTTGCACACAACATTTTTGCCCAGGTAAACCAAGGCAAAGATGTAGTGAACTTGGGAAATCAAGAAGCGTGTAAAGGCCATATGCTCGGTGACCGTTGACGTGCACGTGGACCACTTCCACACAATAAATGACGCGCTCGAGGAGGACCACTAGAACGTGGATCCCTACATACTCACAATGTTGAGGAAATCAAAGATGATAACGATTGTGATAAACACCATATTCATGCGATTACATTGAGGTAGTTTTTTTAGAAGGACAAGGCGTCCGAAAATTTGTAAGAAGCTGCCGACAGCAGCGAGGCTGTAAAAAACAATGAAGGCACCAAAATCAGCCACACGATGAGTTTTTGTGAAGATGAGCCGGATGATGCCGGGGTGGAGCAGAGGTGCCTAGGCAACGGAGGATGTCCTTAGCCCACTGCCCGAAGAGGCGACCGTCTTGGTCTCCCCCATCATACATGCCCAATTATAGCTATTTCACACACTGGTAGTCCAGTGTATTCTTCTAGTGTGCTTGCACCATGAGAGCACACTAGAAAATGAGTGTATCCAAATAATGCACTCCGACACACCCGTGGCCATTTCCCGGGTGTTCACTGTCTTTGTTGTGCTTGTGAAAAGGACAACCGAGTGGTTGCAAGTATAATTTTGTAATCCTGCTGTTGAAAAAAATCTTTTGTTTCATGTTCTGTGCTTCCATGGACAGGACATTCCGACGGCAAACCATGTCACACCCCGAAGAAGTTGAAGGAGATGCCGAAGGAGCCGAAGGAGGGCGTGTTTTTTTAGAACATGGACGCGGCTCATGCTGTTGTGGAGGATTACACAGTGGGCAACCACTTTTGTCTCAAGGGGGTCCGTAGTGAGCCTGGAAGAATCCACGTTACGTGCGCGGAAACCAAGAACAAGGGGTGTGCCTGGCTCCTCCGGACCCGTGTGACGAGCAAGTTTGGACACGTGACCGTGTCCCAGTATTCCGAGGGCCACAAGTATGTCCCTAGCATTGGCCGTGGCAATCCTGCGCAGCCGAAGGGGTGGTTGGCCCGCAAAATCTTGGAGGCCTTGAAGCGTGACCTCACAGCATCAACTGTAACCCTGCGGCAAGTTTTGCACAAAATGACCGGCGTGAACGTGTCAAAGAACACATTGTATCGCGCAAATACACAGGCCCAAGAAAACTTGATGGGCAAAAAGACCAACACGTGGAGCCTGTTTCTTCTTTACACATGCCCATGTCCACGTGCTGCATGCAGCTGAAATGTGCGGATGCATGTAAACACGCTATGGCGCACAAAGACAAGAACGATGCCATCCTCTGGGCTTTTGTCGCTCCGGGAGCCTCCAGGATTGGATTTTAGCACAGTCGAAGGGTTGTGACCATGGATGTAACGTTCTTGAAAAACGGACACAAGCATGCTCTATTGCTTGCCCAGTTATTTGATGCCAACAACCATGCAGTTCCGATGGCGTGGACACTAGCGTCCACGGAGGATGAGAAGGGGTGGAAGTTCTTTTGCGCACAGCTAGCACTTGCGTATCCCACTACTATACAAGCCAGAAATTGCATCATTATGGACAGGAAGAAGGGGCTCGAGAAAGCAGTGCAAAAGTACTTGACCGGGGCTACGCACACGTTCTGCGCATGGCACATTTGGGAGGACGTGCGTACAAGCTACGGCAAAAGGGCCGCCCACTGGGCATGGAAGTCTGTTCATTTCCCTTATGTTGAACAATGGGAGAAGGCGACCACCCGTCTGCGTCAAGTGACTGCGTCGGCGTATGCATCTCTTTGGACGGGATGGGGGAGGAAGGGGGTGTGGTAGGGGGATGCCTCTTGAGAAGTAGACACGCCTCCACTGCCCTTTGGGCAGAGGAGGCCACACCACCTCCAACGCCTCAAAGAGCTAGAACACGTGAATTGCAGCACACCGGAAGCTCTATCCCTACTACTGCTTTGTGAGCATCTACCCCTTTGTGCAACGTATGGTCTGTGCCTGTTGTACCCGGTCAGGACGTGTGTAGACCGCGTTGGCACCTGCACAAGCCGACCGACTCCTCCACTGCCTCGTAGTGGCACGTGAGTACGTCGTGACGGAGGAGGGCCCCAACACAGCAATGGTGGAGGGACCAACAAACCATCTACGACAGGTGGACTTGGTCACGAAGTCTTGCAGTTGTGGTAGGTGGAAGGAGTTTGGCCTGCCTTGTCAGCATGCGTGCAATTTTTTACTCACCAAGCGCATCAACACAGAGAACCTAGCTAACCTTGGTCACACCCGCATGGCGTTCCGTTGGGCATACAACAACTTCCTCCCCTCACCAGTGGTGAAGAACATACAGCCAGTCGAACCCCCGTCGCTGCAACCGGAACCTTGACATGGAAAGGGCCGCCCACACAGCGCACAAAAACATCGGGAGACGCGGCGCAGGAGGAACTTCATTTGTCCACGTTGGGGGCAAAAGGGACACACCATGACCCGGTGCAAAAACCCACCTGCACCAAGTCCTTCACAGGCTGCAGCATAGTATGATGGAGGTTTGGCTACGGCTTCAGCCTAGGCTGCAGCCGCCTTGGAGGCACGTGCTTATACCTCAATGAGTGTGGATTCACCACTTGCAGAGTATTCCAGTGGTGACATGGAGTACGACCCCGAGGCTCCGCCTCGGGATGACTCAGATGATGAGGATTATGGTTTTGAAGGTGATGACTCTGGTGCATACTCCCCTCTTGTTGGTGATGATGGTGAGACGGTGACGCAGGATGAGCACACCCATCAGTCGGGTGAGGAGGAGAGGGAGTGGCAAGAGATGTACGAAGAAGAGCTAGAGGAGGTAGAGTGAGGTGAGCATGTGCATACATTATGTTATTCATATTCATATTCATACTCTTATTTCATTGCCTTTTCGTCCCTTATCTTGGTCAACTAATGGATGGGTTTGGTTTGTTTTATGCAGGATGGACTATGCGGGACCCTGGAGATTGAGCAGACCATTCGTTCCAACGGATCAGAATTCAGAAGAAAGGGGGGTTTTGAGTCAGGCTGAATGGGACTAGTGCATTGCACATGGGGAGGGCGGGCAGTGGTGTGTTCATTTCAAGAAATAGACATGGCCGTGAAAACTCGGACAGTGAAATAGACACATTCTACGATGCTGAGCACTGTCAGCCATGGGAGCACATGTGCCCTGTGTGTGAAGTTATCCATTTCCTACGAGGGTTAAGTCGAGACATGTTCGAGGATATCATATGTATTGCCTTCACGGTCTGTACTCAACAATCATCCATGATTGCTTCATCGATTTTTTTCCAAAATCTATCCTCTTGCAATTCCCTGTTGTGTCATTGAATGATGTTGATGAATTCCATGCACACACAAAAGGTTCATTGTTCAATCCAACATTGTGAGCAAGGAGAACAAAGATCCAATGGGCAATTCATCCTCTGCATATGTCTTCAAGACAACCTAACTTTGGATACATATGATAACAACCTTATGGATGTCTCACATCTGACCATCCTAGTCCCTTAGCAAAGTGAAAACATCAACTTCACATGCATTCACAATGTTTCTCTTTAGTGCATATAACCCTTTGAAGAGTGTGGTGTATACAAGGTCGAGCATGTGTCAGAAGCTAAGCCTCTACTTATGTAATGCAGTTGAGTATGTGTCTCCTGTAACAGACGCCGTAAGTATTGTTGGACGATATGCCATAAAAGTATCCTATTAGGGCGGATACACTGATCATCAGTACTGATCATCAGTTTTTCCGTGAAAGCCACTATATTCAGGGCATGCAGTTCATGTTCTAAAAAAAGTCACGACAATAGGTAGGGTATTATGTTCATCAATGTGCAGGAAAACGGAACAGACATGCCGGGCACATAGTATTAAATAGTGCCGAGGACGAGGTAGCAATGGCTACCTCCATGAAGCGCGTAGTCATATGTCATACATTGTCACAAGCGCGAATAGGGAATTGGCTACACCGACACCCATGGTTACCAATTCGATGGGCAGTACAAAGGGCGGCCATGGTGTGCCCGCATGCCCAACAACCAACACATGATGTATGGGTCACCGGGTGTTTTCGGATTGATGATTTCCCATGCGCACTTTATCTTTGCCTACTCGACCACCGCTGTTCTGTGATCCATGGGAGAGAAGTGAAGGTGCTAGGAAGTTACGTGACTAGGCCATGTGTGGTGAGGTGGGTGAGTGCAACAAGTCATACCGAGCGAGAGACGCCATGGATGCGATAACTTGCTTGAAAGGTTGCGTACTCAACCAAGACAAGAGAGTAGAGGGGGGGGGAGGGAGCGAGACTAGTACCGGTGAGCACTCACCCTCCACGAGTGTCAAACTCGGGTGAGCAAGCGCCACCATCCGGGGGTCGAGCCCGACCGCTCGGAATAAACCGAGGGCGGCTGCTCACCAACGCACGGTCAAGACCGGCACGGTGGCCCCCTAGGGATCAGCACCCGGGAAATATGCAGCTCTCATATCACATGCAAGGCAAGGTAACATGATGCAGGGCACGGCAGTGAGAATGTACGGGGCCTAGCATCTACCGCATCACAGAGAGTCATAGAAATTCATGGAGAGTCATGCAATAGTCACGATTGTGCTCGAGGGCATTCCTGGATCCAGCAGCAGCAGCAGCTTGAGGGCGTCAATGGCTCCAACCAGGATGGGCACATCGGACGCTTCCCCAGGTGGGACCATTGTCACTTAATCTATATAGAGTGTGTGCAGAGTGTGGGAGGCAAGAGGGCATAGAGTTGTGAGTGGCCAATGAACTTCAAAACTCCCCCATGACCCGTAGACAAGCAACCCACACACGCACGAGAGAATCACAAGAGGTGCGAGAGAGAAACCACCGACAATCAACCTGGATCATATGGACTGATGAGACCCATAGAGTGAAAAACACTTTTGAAGACGTCTTGGCTGAGGGCCTTGGTGAGAAAGTCAGCTCTCTGTGATCGTGTATCCACCCACGCGACTTGGACAATGCCAACAGCAATGCATTCACGAACAAAATGATGCTCCACATTGATGTGTTTGGTTCATGAGTGATGCATGCCACTGTTTTCAGCAATGGATTTTATGCTTTGGTTGTCATAGCACAGAGTGATGTAGTGGATGGGAACACGCAACTGTTGCAGCAGACGACACAGCCAGACAGCTTCACACGTGCCTGCACCAAGAGCAACATACTCAGCCTTAGCAGTGCTACGTAGTACACACCCTTGCTTGCCACTCTTCTAGGAGACTGCAGTGCCACCAACCAGAAAGATGTACCCTGTACGCCTGCGAGCATCAGAGTCATGCGCCCAGTCACTGTCTGTGAAGTCGTCCACTATGACCGAGGGCTGTGCACGAAAGTGCAGCCTAACACGAGGCGTGGAGAGAGCGTACCACACCACTCGCAACGTTGCCTTGAGGTGACGCTCGCGGGGGCAGTGAGAGAACTGAGACAGAAAGTTCATAGCAAAATCCACATCCGCGCGTGTGGTCGTGGCAAGGTACATTAGGGAGCCAATGACACGGAGGTAGTCGGTCACGTCAACTATCTCCCTAAGCTTTGAGAGCTCCGGTGACTTCAGGAGGGACTGAACAGCGGACTTCATGGGCGTGGACGCTGTGGGGATGGCCACGAGGAGTGGGGCGAAACGCTCCCCAAGACTACGTACATATGCAACTTGATGCACATGCAAGACGTGACGTGCACGGTCCCGCTCCAACTCCATTCCTAGAAAGACACGGGTTGGACCAAGATCCTTCATCTTGTATGTTGCTTGAAGCAAGGACTTGGCGGCCATCACATAAGCAGCATCGAGAGAGGCAATGAGAAGGTTGTCTACGTACACAAGAATGGCAACGAGTGGTTTGGTGGGAGGTCCAAGAAATAGTGCCGGATCCATGGTACTCTGCTTGTAACCCCCTTTCTCAAGGGTAGATGTAATCTCTTGGTTCCAACACTGTGGGGACTGTTTGAGGCCATAGTGAGCCTTGCGCAAGCGCCAAACCCGGTCGGTGCCATCAGAAAATCTGGGTGGTTGTACCATGTAAATCTGTTCATCCAACTTGCCATGTAGAAAGGTACTATTGACGTGCATCTGCTCAAGCTCCCAGTCATGCTGAGGCACTAGGCTGAGAAGAGCCCTGGCTGTGGTGTAGCGACCAACTGGAGCAAAGGTCTCGTCAAAGTCGACACCGAGGATCTGAGAGAAGCCTTTTGTAGTGAGGCGAGCCTTGTATCGTTCAATTGTGTTGTCCGGATTCAGCTTATGACGGTACACCCACTTGGCAGCAACTGCCTTGCGACCCAGTGGGAGGTCGACAAGTTCATACACGCCGTGATCAGACGAGGCATCGAGTTCGGCCTTCATGGCCTGCTCCCACAACGGGGATTCAGAGGCTGTACGAGCTGCCTGCACAATCAGTGGTTCGGGAGGAAGGGGAGAAAGGCCAGCGGAAGCAAGGCACGAGGTGACATACCTAGCTTCAGATGAGGACAGAGCTGAGTGGAATTCCTGTTCGACAAGAGAGTAGCCAAATGCGGTGCTGGGGTGTATGACAGACCCTACTACAGACAGGCCAGAGGTGGTGTGACCAAGTGCACGAAGACCACGGTCACCAGAGACGACAGGGTGAGACTTCGAGGGGAGAGCGTGGAGACGCCCACCGCACATGTAGGGTGAGACTGGGGGAATGGACGGAGTACGCACCGAGGAGGAGGGAGCAGTGGGAAGAGGCGACGCAGGCGTAGAGGAAGAGTCAAGAGTTGGCTCCGAGGCGACAGGGGATGGCGGTGAGATGGCACCAAGCGGAGGAGGAGACGACGAAGCCGCGGGTGAGACAGCGGTAGGAGAGCCAGGAGATAGATTGGGTGAGGCCAAGGGAGCCGTGGAGGGGGATGAGGCCGGTGAGGGGGACTCAGACAAAGGAGAACTCTGCTCGGAAGGGGAGGAGACAGAGGGGACCGAGGGATGCCCCGAGGGGAGAACAGCAGGCCTAGAGGGCAGAGCACCACCCCCACCCCAAAAGGGCGGAGAAAGGGACCCGCCAAAGCGGGGAGAGTCACGCTCAAACAGGTGTTCAAAGAAGAGGGCGTCACGAGACTCAATGACACGACAGCGGGAAGGATCCCCGAAGCGCCATGCCTTGGAGAAGGGACAGACACCAAGAAAGATGCACAGGCGACCACGAGAGGAAATTTTACCACCACGTTGGTCGGTGGGCACCCAGGCGGAGGCAAGGCAGCTCCACACGCGGGCAAGACGAAGGTCGGCACGACAACCAGTCCATCACTCAAAGGGAGTGACAGTGTGAGGAAGGGGCCCATGCGGAATGCGGTTCCAGACCCATGTCATGTAAGACATAGCCTCAAAGGCGAAAAGAGGAGACTGAAAGGAGGTAGAGAGCAGAGAACGAACTCCATTAGCAAGATTGAGGTTCCAGCGTTCCGACACACCTATTTGCTATGGTGTGTAGGGGGCACAAGATTCAAGTCGCACACCACGGGACTCAAGGAAGCGAGACGTGGGACCAAAGAACTCACCACCACGGTCGCTACGAAACACGCGCAAGGACCGCAGGCAGGCCCGTTCGGCCTGCGGGAGCCAAGACTCAAGGACGTCAGTGACTTCACTCTTGTGCCGCAGGGCAAAGACCCAACGGTAGCGGGAGTAGTCATCAGTGAGACACAGGACGTAACGCCCAATGCCACCAAGGAATTCCTGGGGCAACGGGCCCATGACGTCAGCATGCACCATATCAAGTGGGTGCGAAGTAGTAGATTCAGAGGTGGAGAAGGGTGAGCGGTGCATTTTGCCACTTGGACAGTCAAGGCAGGTGGATGTGTAGGGAGGAGAGAAAGTGACAGGGTCAAGGCCGTGTGCACGCTGAAGGCGAAGAAGGCGCTGGATTGCTGCAGTGTGAATGTGACAAATGCGACGACGCAGGAGATCAGCATGATCAAGGGACTGCGAAGGAGCGATGTGAACAAAAGCAGACGCAACGGAAGGTGAGGGCAACGTAAGCGGCACACAGAACAAGCGATTGCAGCGTACACCACGTAGAACGACACGGCCAAAAGAGCGGAGTGAGATGGAAGCAAGGCCGCGGCTGGACGAGAATTCCATGCCCTGATCGTCAAGGGTGGTCACAGAGAGTACACTGACTTCAAGGTTAGGGACGTACACGACGTCAGGCAGATAGAGAATGCCTCCCAGGCTAACAAAACGGACGACACCAACACATTAAATAGGGAGAAGCTGGCCGGAGCCAGTTTGTACAGAACACACAGACTGAACAGGCCCGAGGGACACGAAGGAGGAACAACAAGGGGTCATGTGATGTGTGGCCCCGGAATCAATGATCTAGAGGCCAGGTGAGGCACAAGCGGAAGGAAGGATTAAACAGACAGCCACGGTACCATGGACAGAGGGAGAGGTGGAATGACCAAGACGTGTAGGTAACGTTTGAGATTGCCAGTGTTCAATCCATGCACGATCACCAGGCAATTCCCCTTGCACACCACCAAAGGCAGAACCACGGAGAGTGACATCCGACTCACAGGCAGAAACACGGGACTTCCCACTCACACTCTCACCACCCTGAGAGCAAAGATGGAGAAGTTCAGCCAGTCGACGCTCAAGAGTGCGTTCCTCGTCTTGGCAATCAGAGGAACGCTTGGAGGAGCGGTCAAATGAGCGGTCGGAGTAGTGGCCATCGTCACGAGTCCAGTGAGGAACAGAGTAGTGGGAGGACGGGGGCCTGTAGTATGGAGGGCCGGACGGTGGTGGCACCTAACCCTAGGGGCTAGGTGCAAGCGACGTCGGCTAAAGAGGAGCCAGCGTAGTAGTCAGGGCCGAGGCAGATGAGGAGGATGAGGAAGACGCGACTGTCACGTTGGCAGCAGTAAAGGAGGTAGTTACACCGGTGCGGGCTCAATGAGCACGCATGGAGGAGACAAGGCGTGCATCGTTGCGGGGAGCAGGACATTTGGGCACAGAGTGGCCGGTGGCACCGTAGTTCTAGCAGGTGACATCGGCGACAGAGGAGCCAGAGCACTTGCCGCCACGCCCACCACCACGCCCTTTGCCCCCACGGCCACCACCACGACCGGAGTTGGAGCCACTGTCCCCCCCGCGCGGGGCAGCTTGTGTGGAGTGGACAGAGGCCTGAAGGGAGGAAGCAGTGGAAGAGGCTGCAGCGGAAGTGGTGGGTGAGGAGGTAGTGACTGTTGCAATGGCGGCGCGATGCAGGCGCTTGTTCTGGAGGGCGTTCCACCAATCAGTGAGACGTGCAGCAGTGAAATCAAAGAGAGGACCGATTCCCCGTGGGGAATCAATAGGGACAGGTGCAGAGGCAAGGCGCTCAAGATCTGACTGGGAGACATGGAGATACAGGTCAGACAGCTCAGGGATGAGGCAAGCGACAATGGATAGACATGCGGAGAGAGGGCCTGGGGCGGCCTTGCCAAGGACACGCAATAAGAAAAAGCTGCGTGCCCAGTACTCATCTGCTGTCTCGTCCGCCCGCATTTGCAACTTGTTGAACTGAACAGTGAGTGCACTTTGAGCGGTATGCCCGGTGACAATTTTGCGGCGGCGGATGAGCGCATAGGAACCCACTAGGTCGGCATTGGTGCCTCGATTGGGGTCCGCATTGTACGTACCTATATCAGCGAGAAGATTTTCGAGGCTGGCGTTGATGAGGGCCCGCATAGCACAGGCAACCTCTGCTAGCTGAGGTACAAAAGATGGCTTGGCAGGCGAGTAATACTCCCAGAGCAACTCACCCTGAGCCCACGCACTGAAGCACTTCTCCCAGGATGTGAAGGCGAGCTTGGAAGTGAATTGCAATGGCGGTGTCTCAAAATCTTTCTCCCGCACCGGTGGGAGAGCATGAGCAGAGGCTGTTGCAGCTGAGAGAGATGGAGAGGAGGCGTTGGCAACGCCACCAGCAGGTGGCGCTGATGAGTCTGTAGACCCTGACTGGTCAGGAGGGAGCATTGCAGCAAAAGCTGGGACAGAGCGAAGATGCTCAAGAACTAATGTAGCTACTTTGCCGGCTAACTCCTGCTATGCGTCTCGCTCACGGTCAAGCTCATCCTGCGCTTTGTGGCATTCAGCCTGCGCCTCGCTAAGGGCGGCCTGGAGGGCCTTTAGCTTTTCCTCTATCCTAGGCATGGTGAGAAGGTGAGAAGAATACGCAAGCAAGAATGCCAACACAGATGAGAGGGGAGAGGAAGGGAGTGTAGAATGCAGGATGAGGGATGGTCTCACTGAGCTAGTGACGGGGCAGCAGGGCGAAGAGAGGAGCCACCACAGCTGCTGCTGAGGACAAGAGCACTGTCACCCATCCTGCAGCTGCCACAGTCAAACACAGAAGGCTAGTGACAGAAGCTCCGGCCATTGTTGTAGACACAGATGCAATGAGGACCCCTGTGATAACGTGAGGAGTCAGCTCCCGTGGAACATCTGTGGGGGTCAGAACAGCGGCTGCTGTGGAGGCTCGGATGGAGCCGTCGGCGACTGCAGTGGCGTCGGCGGCAGATGAGGCAGCGATGGCGACGGAGGCTGCTACTACTGTGACCTGAGTGGCGATGTTTGTCGCGGCAGCGGTAAGAAGTGTAAGAGAAGCTGTTGCGTGTGCGTAGGCGTCAGTCGCAAAACCCACGGCAGTCTGAGTAGGAGCCCTGCAGGCACGGGCAGTGGCAGCGAAGGTTGCTACGGCCGCTGCTGCTGCGTCAAGAATGGCCTCTGCGAGGCTGATGGGGTCTGTGTGCAATGGAAGCACAAGGATGACGCCTGGTACCTCCGGTGCTGGTGAAGGTTCAGCACATGCAGCAGTAGCGGGGGGCGGAACGGCGATGGCATTGGCGGTAGATGCAGAGGTGGAAGGTGGAGTGCCAGCTGGCGGTTGCATGATGAGGGGAAGACGAGGTGATGGTGGCAGATCGGCCTCGGTGTACACCTGTCGGTTGATCTCTTCCTCCCGTGCAATTGCTTCCCTCTTCAGATCCTCTCGCCAGTAAGAGGAGTTGAGCATGCGAAACCAGAGTGGTGTGTCGTCGTTTGGAGGCGTAGGAGGGTTGTAATCCCGAGGGTCCACCCACCTGTGGTCAGCGTAGCGTGGTGCAGTGCGAGGAGAATCAGGATCCTCGTCAGAGGGCTCGTCAAGTGGTGGTGAATCCAGGGTGGCTGCTACAAGTTGCGGACACCCGAGTGCGATTAAGAGTGACTGCGAAGAATGACTGGCAGCTAAGAGAGCAGCTAAGCGTGAAGAGCACGCGAGAGAAGCCGGGTGCAGCAAGAGCTCGCCGGGAACACAGAGGAGGCGAGAGGTACGTCCGAGCACCATAGAAGGCCTCGAGGGCAGCCGAGAGCAGCTGCGGAGAACAGTGGGGCGGCTGGGGGTGGCGTGAGAGCCGGAAGAAGTGCCAGCAGATCGGGGCAGAGAGAGTATTCGAGCATGTGCGAGCGGGTGGGAGAGCACACGGGAGACCTCGAGAGATGGACGACATCCTCGTTAGATGGAGGATGACCACATCCCGCAGCTGAGACAGCTGCTGCGGGCTGGAAGGAGGTGGAGTCTAGGAGCAGCTGCGAGAGCAACTGTTGTGATGCGTGGACCACGGGAGACGTGGACCGCAGAGGGCTCCAAGGACCAGGACCGCGGAGCGGTGAGAGGCATGTCTCACTGCTCTGATACCAGAAGTTGCTAGGAAGTTACGTGACTAGGCCATGTGTGGTGAGATGGGTGAGTGCAACAAGTCACACCGAGCGAGAGACGCCATGGATGCGGTAACTTGCTTGAAAGGTTGCGTACTCAACCAAGACAAGAGAGTAGAGGGGGGGGAGGGAGCGAGACTAGAGATTGGGTGAGCACTCACCTTCAATGAGTGTCAAACTCGGGTGAGCAAGCGCAGCCATGCGGGGGTCGAGCCCGCCCGCTCGGAATAAACTGAGGGCGGCTGCTCACCGACGCACGGTCAATAACGGCACGGTGGCCCCCTACGGATCAGCACCCGGGATATATGCAGCTATCCTATCATGTGCAAGGCAAGGTAACATGATGCAGGGCACGGCAGTGAGAATGTACGGGCCCTAGCATCTACCGCATCACAGAGAGTCATAGAAATTCATGGAGAGTCATGCAATGGTCACGTTTGTGCCTGAGGGCATTCCTGGGTCCAGCAGCAGCAAGAGCTTGAGGGCGTCAACGGCTCCAACCAGGATGGGCACATCGGACGCTTCCCCAGGTGGGACCATTGTCACTTAATCTATGTAAGTGTGTGCAGAGTGTGAGAGGCAAGAGGGCATTAAGTTGTGAGTGGCCAGCAAACTTCAACA
This sequence comes from Penium margaritaceum, assembly GCA_023375785.1. NCBI lineage: Eukaryota > Viridiplantae > Streptophyta > Zygnematophyceae > Desmidiales > Peniaceae > Penium > Penium margaritaceum. The sequence continues at coordinate 6,613 of SZWC01018837.1, read as the reverse complement.
AGAAAGGGGTGGTGGGGGGGTATGTCACAGTTCCTCAATGACCGTGCACTGGCTCTGAACGACTTGCCCTGCGCTGCAATGGTGGCTAAGGATGCGGATCTTGGACATGGGACATGTCAAAGAGAGTTTGGTCATTGTACTCGTGAGTATGTGAGGGAGGAGGAACTCGATTGCGATCAAAATCGTTATCTGTGCAGAGCATACGTACGCATTTGACAGCACAGAAAATGACTATGCTATAAACCGCTTCGCGTATTTGAATAGCATCACTCGTCATGTGCCGCCAACCGCACACCCAAGCAAGGAGATGCAAGTGTCTAGGCTACCATGCTGAGCCTGTGCGCAGAGCGAGGCATTTACGTCCTGCAGAAGGTGTTTAGGGCAAGGTTTCGTTCGGATGGTCGGGTTGCATGGCAGCATAAACCTTGGGTAAATTAGGCTTATTTTGTGTAATTTTTGTCGGTTTGACGTCGAATGCCGATTGAGGGGTACACGGGGCTTATTGTTCTGGGGCTGGAGCAAATGAGGCTTATCGTTCTAGCGGAAGGGCGGATGAGTCCTACTGTGTTGGCGGAGGGGTGGATGGGGCCTACGGTTCTGGCGGAGGGGCGAATGGGGCTCATCTTTCTGACGCAGGGGCGGATGGGGCTTACTATTCCGACGGAGGGGTATATGAGGGTCAAGGGAGAAAAAACAGGGGGTAATCGGAATTTTAGCCTTTTGTTTGATTCCTCGTGAAAAGAAATTGTGTAATGTTCCCCATTTGTAATGAAGCGCATTTGTCCCCCATTTATCCCTCTTAAGGGGTTCATCTAGACCGGGGTGCCTTCAGGTGGTGATGTTAGGCCCATGCCCCAATCGATGACGAGCAGGGGCCAAAAATGGACCGCAGATTCGGCTCAACAATGCTTTTGACAAATTTTGTAAGTTGTTGTTCTGTATCACTAGGGAAGCGTCTGTGTTGTCGCCATTAGTGTTATTGAATTAGGTGAACAGAAGAACCGTTGGGATGGACTGAACAGGAACCTGGAAACGGCAATTCATGGCGGGAAAGGATCCCCATTCCGCACTCCTCGATGAAGACGAGAATTCATCTGAATTGAATGAATCCTGACCTAATAATGCAACGGCCTTGAATCATCCCAAGAAGCCGCACCATAGAAATGCTGCAAGGTATCCGGCGCTAATGTGTTGCAATTCTCTTGGACGTTAACGAACCGGGGGGGCTGATACTCTGTTCACAACAGAGTTGGGAATCGATATTGCTGGACAATCTACAATTGTTTATGTTCCCTTGTTCGATAGCACAACAGGAACGTCTCAGACGGAACCTAGAGTCAATAGACTGGTTGTAGGCGTGTCCTGCATGCCTTCTTGTCCCGGATCTCGCTCGCTGGAACTGTGGCCTTGTGCTGGTGTTTGGACTCTTCGATTCTCTCTGTTCAGCTTGAAGGCAACTGTAACGAATCGAACAAAGGACAAAAACCGTACTGTTTACTTCACATGGGCCAGCCTGGCCATCACAATCGTCGAAACTGTTCAATGCGCAGAGCGTCACCATTTCGTTTGGAGGTTGTTGTTACTTCACAGTATCATGCTGTCGTGAGGGTCGAATCGTCTTTCCATCCCAGGATGTTGCATCATGCTGTCGTTGTTTCGACAGCGAAGACCTCGATGGGGGTAGCTAAACGGTTGAAAAGACTGCGCGGGAAGATTTAGTTTCTGAGACCTCGATGGGGATAATCGAAACGGCAGGTGCGCACGCGAAGTTGACGTTCGACTCTAAGGATAAGGTCCCCCCATTCCGGTCTTTGTGACAAAGGGCTACAGAACGCGAAAACTACCAGCTCTAAATCAAAATAACGTAAGCAGTCCACGTACAGGAAAACGTTCCTCTTCTATTCAGACTAAACGTAGCCAAACTCATGTAGACCACCTAGACAACGGGGATGATAACAACAGAACAGTCATTGTCATAACTAAGAGAATAAGATGAGAATTCAGCACATCAAAAAATTACGCAAAAATGAAAAATCCTAGTTCATATGTAAGCAACCAAAACAAAACATGTATTGATATTTGCTATGATATGAATAACAAAAAAATGTGAAAATTCAAAAAAAATCTTTCAAACCAATTAAAACGAACAATCCAATACCTTTTAATACAAAACTTATAATTTTATTAGTTATCAGTATTTATGTGTCTTTTTCTTAATGCTTACACCTAATTTGAAAAAGAACAAAATATTATTACATATTTTTATGAAACAAACGCTTGTAATCCTTTTTTTAATTAAATGATACATTTAAACGTATGAAAAACTAACTTTTAACATCAATTTATATTTCATCACAAATATCAAACGGTATCCTTACAATTTGATAATTGGCAAAACCAATCAAGTCATTTTCATATTTTTCAATGTGTATATATAAACATATAATTTGAAAACATTTTATTAATAAAACTACAACCGGAATATTTTTCTTATTTGAATCAATCTATCTTTTAATATTAGTACATAAATATGTATAAATATCTATGTCCATACCCATATCTATCTACATATAGATCTATATGTTTATTTATATCAATATTTATATCTACATCTATATATATTGGTGTCTATATCTGTATCTATATCATTATCCATACATCTATATCTATATCTATATTCATATCTATATCTATATCTATATCTATATCTATATCTATATCTATATCTATATCTATATCTATATCTATATCTATATCTATATCTATATATATATCTATATCCATATCTATACTAATATTTATACCTAAATGTATATCTATATGTTTAGCTATATCTATAACTATATCTATATCTATATCTATATCTATATCTATATCTATATCTACATCAATATCTATGTCTATATATATATCTACATCAATATCTATGTCTATATATATATCTATATCCATATCTATATCTATATCTATATCTATATCTTTATCTATATCTATATCTATATCTATATCTATATCT
>SZWC01018836.1:4520-45579 GCA_023375785.1 Penium margaritaceum | reverse complement strand
AAAAGAAGAAGGCAACGACAGAGAGGAGGACGGTGAGAACTCACTTGCACTGCACCAGGTCGTAGTTGACGCCGTAGGCGTTGTTCACAGTACACTCCCCGTCCACACCCTGCTGCTGCTCCGTGGAACACACCACGGGGGGAGGTGCGACCGCGCCCACTCCCAGACCCCAATAGGCAGCAGATGGCCGCGGCTGCGGCTGCTGTCGCTGCAGCTGCTGCTGCTGTTGTGGGAGCAGCAGCTGCAGATGCTCGAGTGACGGAAGAAGCAGGGCGGTGAGGAAAAGGAAGGGTAAGATGAAGGGAAGTGGGATCAGCCTAAGGGAAGCAGGGTTGAGCACGGAGGGGCGACGATGCAGCCGCAGCAACAACCTTTCCCCTACAGCTCTTGGAGAAGATGATGCTTGGGGAGCGACAGCAGCATCAGCCGCGGCAGCAGCAGCAACTCCTGCTTTTGCAGCAGCAGCAGCAGCAGCAGCATCAGAGCCAGAAGAGAGTGGAGGGCTCACTTGCCCTTGCAACAGCTGGAGGGTGGCTGCTGGACCTGTGACCTTATCTTCGGCATTGGGAGAGGGCACACAGAGTGATCCATGGCCTTCAAGCTTGCTGGTTGTGGTCTTCCTTCTTGTCGTTCTGCTGCATAGGACGCCGTTGCTGCTGTTGGTGGCCGCTCCGCTGCGGCCGTGGACTTTGCCCACACCTGCTACCGCTGCTTCTACTGCTCCTGCCTCTGATGGCTTTCCTTGATAGTCGCTGGGCACTCCTGTTGCTGCCTCCACTGCTTTCGCTGCTGCTGCCATTGCTTCTGCCGCCGTCGCCAGGGTATTCTCTGACACAGCTGCCGCCGCAATGTCAGGCACTGTCAAACCCGCCACTGTCAGCCCAGGAACCTTTCTGTCGCAGAGGATGCTTCTGCTAATGCTTCTGCTGCCGCCGTGGATCGACTGTAGTGACGAATGCGGTTATTTATTCACTGGGGGCAGGCGCAAGCGCAAGTTCACCTGGAAGGGTCCGAAAGGCCTTCTTACCGCACCAAAGGCCTTTTCAGCAGCTCTGCACCAACCGGCCGTCCCACTTTGAGTTGAAGCCTGTGGTCTGTCTTTGCGTTAGAGCACAACTCTGCAGAAGATGTGGTGATCCCAGACCCTTGGCTTGGCCTTCCGCTTTTCCTCAGCGAGCCGTCGTTCGTTCATCACAAATGCTGTTGCTTGGACTGCCAGAGGCTGTGGCTTAGTCGCCTCCCAGCCAGGCTGGTTAGTTCGTGCTGGCGGCGATCCCTCTCGGTCAGTAAGCTTCTTCGAAGCGCGCGCGAAGAGGTGACCCCTCCTCGAGGCGCGTTCCGGGCGACTCGAGCCTCAAATCTGGGGGGACGTGGGGAGGGTGGCTCACGCACACGGTATGCATCGGGCCGCGCGAAGCGTACCTTGCGCTACGCGTCAGGCTTGACAAGTCGCGGAGGCTGCAGTCGGGGTGCTTACTTGAAAATGGAAACGGGGGAATGCTCGGGAGGCTCGCGACACGACCTGTCACCGGAGCTGACTCAGCGTTCCGTGTCGACATGTTTCCCAAACCGTTTGGATCGAAGAAGCGATTCCAGCCGACTCCTCGTCCTCCCCACCGATGTCCTCCTCTCCCCCGACGGGACGTAGAGGGCGAGGGTGAGGAGAAGAACCGTCGCGCGAGGGAGAAGTTGCCTCTTGTCTTACTCTTTCCTCCTGGGGAACAGAAGATGACGTCCCATAGGAGGAAAAGGGCTCCCCCCCACCTGAAACGAACTCAAAGGGTGCGATTCCTCTGCCGACTCAACCACCGGCTCGGTCATTTCGACTTTCCCCGCAGCAACAAGAGCAAAAAAAAGGTTGAGACGTTTTGCAAAACGTCTTCGGAAGATTTGCCTTCCCTCGGCCTCTCGACTTACCCCACCACAGCAGCACGAGTAGGTGCAGCGAGGCGACCCAAGTCGACGTTGCTCGGGATTGCCGCAGAGGCCTTGTGTGGCTTTCTCCCGAACACCCTCTGTAAGCTGACGTCCTCCCCTCCCCACCCACCTGCCCGCCTGCCTGCCCACCTGGTGGTCGTTTGGGGGGGGGGGGGGTCTGCGTGTGGTGGCGGCACGAACGACGCACCGACGCAGCTGCGCTTCGAGGCGCCAATCTCGAGGCCACAATCGAGCCAAAACGACGAAATACGAAGTACGAACATGACGTCTGCGAAATATACGTATAAGCATTATGTTGTGGCAGACAAAGCACCTGGGCAAGATGACTTTGACTATCTGGAAAAAGAAAACTTTACACATTGAAAACTAAGCTGTGCCAAATATGAAAGTATTTAAAAAATAAATCATTTATAAATGATTATTTTACATAATACATCCGTTCTATTAATTTTGCCTGATGGAGGAAGTCAATGCATAGGTTTGTGATAAACTGTTAACTGATTCTCTTAAACTATGAATGTTTTTATAGTAAAATATAATATTAGATGATCAAAACTAGTTCACGACGGGAACATGTGGACAACTTGTCGCCTAAAAACGCACCTTGTCTACATTATGTTTCTTCTTATCATAACACAAAAAATTTCATTTAATGCATAATAAATGCGCACGTAATTTTTTTTCTCAATTAAATGGCAAAACATGTCGAAGTATGCTTGAGTGGCTCAATTTCATGCATCTTTGTGCTTTTGGCAAGAGCGGTGCATGCCATCACGCTCAGTAATTGATTAAAATCTTTTGTACTTAAAGTGCAAAGTGGTGCAGGAGATAGGCACAAAAATTAACTCCAACACAAAGAAGAACCTTCGCGTGCATAAGACTCGAACGCCACTTACCCAACCTCATCCGAGCTTCACGCCACATGGCTTTGATTATTACAATACCAAGAGACTGATCTACCAATATGTATATTTCCTTTGCAATCATCAGTGCCATGGTTCAAATTGTTTTCCATGCTTCCATCAACAATGACTTAGGGTTATGTATGCTAACAAGGTGTTGGTAGTAGAAGCAAGCATGCCTAGGTGTGTGTTCCGTGACTCACAGACATGAACGAACGAAGGGAGCACACACGTCAGAGGAACACTTAGCAAATTTTAACAAGCAAGGAACAAGTGGTAGAGCGAGCAAGCATGGTGTCTTGTACTGGTCGACGAAACCACCCACGCAAGCCACTCTCGTGGGGTTCAGCCGCCACCCTGGGATTTCACATGACTCTTAAGCAGCTTGCAAGCGACAGATTTCTTACACATCAGGAATACCCAGATGTGTGGTCAACGAGGGATCAGCAACTCGGTTACACACACGCAGCAACTCCCACATGCACATCGAAGAAATAGATATCCATATTGTCCGCAAGCGTATGTGGCTGCATGTCACCACTTACATGTTCATTCTACGCTATCGCATACATGTTTTGTAAGCTGCAGCTCAGGAGTTCCAAATGATATTCCAGGTTGCATGCAGTAGAAGCTGTCTCTGTAGGGAAATCCCTTGCTCCTTGGACGAGATGCTTCGGCCACGCAATCCACCGAGCAACTACTGTCGTGATCGCTGAGAACTCCATGTGTGTCAATCACCGGCATGATGTGTGTGTAGGAAGAGTCAAGATTCACTTTCGTGTTTACCAGCTCGTAATAGCAAAAGGAACACAACGTGACAGACGGTGCTAGGAAAGATGGAAAGACGTCAAATATACACTTGAAATAACAAAGGTTGTTCAAAGGAATGAGACAGAGGGAACAATGACTACTCCTTCCCACCGAGCCAAACGTATGTGAATCTGTGCAATGCATCTGCCAAGCTGGTGGAAAAGAGGAAAAACGGACCAAAACCATGCATAACTACCTTAAACATCATGTTGCTAAGTGCGTAGGTGAGAAATTTTGCGCGCTGCTCACGTGTGTCAACCCAGACGATATGAACTTTGTCAGCGGCAATGCATTCAGGCACAATGTGGTACTCGAAGTTGATGTACTTTGTGCGTGAATGGTGCATGTCGTCGTGCTCAGTAATTGCCTTTGTATTTGGGTTGTCGCAGCGCAGAGTGATGGAGCGGATGCGCACATGCAGCTGCTGTAACAAGTGACAAAGCCACACAATCTAACGCTTACATCTGCCGAGTACCACATCCTCGGCCTCACTTGAGCTGCGCGCCACACATTCTTGTTTTCCACTTTTCCACGAGGTAGCTGTCCCATCGACAAGAAAGATGTACCCTGTTCGACTACGTGCATCGGTGTCATGCGTCAAGTCGTTGTCGGTTTATCCATCAACAATAACGGAGGATTGTGCAAAAAAAACAGCCTGATACGCACTGTAGAGAGCATGTAGCGGATGAAACGCAGGGCAGCCTCTACATACCACTCTTGAGGCTGTCGCAAATACTAAGCCAGGAAGTTGAGAGTGACGGCTACATCAGCACGTGTGGTGGTGGCAAGATACATGAGAAAGCGGATCACACTAATGTGATTGGTGACATCCACAGCATCCCCCAGCTGTGATGGGTCAAAGGACTTCAGCATACGCTGACCTTTCGGCGTCGTGGGGGACGATGCAACGGGAACCTTTGCCAGTTTAGAGGCAAAATGATATCGAAGGCTGTGCATGTATGCTGTTTGGTGCACATGCAACGTGTGACGCTAGCGATCACATACGAGTTCCATGTCTCGGAAGACGCACCCTGGACCAAGACCATTCATATTGTATGCGGACTGCAATTCATCTTGACTAACCGAACAGCGGTGGGATTGGATGAGGCAATGGAGAGATCATCAAACATTGAATGTTTGACCACAAAGGGCTCGTACGGGACACTCTAAAAGAGCACCGGGTCGACTGTGCCGCAACAATAGCCGCTCCTCTCAAGGGTGGATGAGATCTCCATGTTCTAGCACCACGACGACCGTTTGAGGCCGTACAAGACCTTACGCAGTCGCTATACCATATTTTTCCAATCAGTGAAGCCCGGTAGCAGGACCATGTAAATTTCTTCATGAAGACTCCCATGCAGAAATGTGTCGTTGACATCCCTCAGTTCCAGCTCCCAGTCATGATGTACAACTAGACTCGACAGTGCACATGTAATGGTAAATCACCCAACTGGAGCAAACGTCTCATCAAAGTCGACTTCCGGTATCTCTGAAATTCCTCTTGTTGTCAGGCGGACCTAGTAGCATTCAATCTTGCCATTTGGCTTCAGCTTTTGCCGAAGAATCCAGCGGGCCGAGACAGCTTTGCAACTACTTGGCAAGCCGACCAGCTCATAGACCTGATGCACCTTGAGGGAATGCAGCTCCTCCTGCGTGGCCTTTTTCCTAGAGGCCAACATCAGCTGCCTCATACGCCTGACGAATTGTGGTCGGCTTGGGTGGAAGTGTAGAGAGGCCACTGGCAGCAAAGCAGGCAGTGACGTAACCTAAGACAGAGGTGTCAAGAGCAATATGGAACTCATGGACAACAAGAGCCTACCCCAATGTTGAGTTGGGATGAACCACACTGATTGTAAGCCCAAGTGTGTCAAAAGCAATGGGTCAATGTGTTATCCTCGCCTTCGTCAGTTGCATCTTTGACCACTTGTGACTCATTTCCGTCATGTGAGTCAAAGTCGTACGTGCTATTACATTCAACCGGCCCTTCTGATCTGTAGTCGTTAACTTATCCTTGTTGCCATCTCAGTCTTCATGTGACTCTCTTTTTCTGTCTTCTCCGAGAGATAGAAATAGGGACTAAGACAAATTAATCTCGCAGATTGTACTTCCCCCAGTGCCCCCTATCCCGTCTCCACGTGTTTGAGCCCCTCGGGGGAGACTTGACTTCATAACCTCTTAATCAGTGTTCTTAGCTCCTAGTCCTAGATCCATGCAATCACAGCCACAACTGTGGTGTCCTCACTGTTCTAGATATCCTTGACCTTGACGTTGATGTTCTCCATCCCAGCAATGCCCTTGGATGTACTCTGATTTCTCATGAGTTTTAAAGGGTCATTGAGGTGATTGCTTCTGGTACATTGTAACATGCATTGTCACTCGCAGTATTGCCTCTTTGGCTCCTAAGCCCACTAGAGTGTAGAAAGCCCTCGAGGCCACTTCTCCAAAATTATAGGAATTTCAAATGAAGGAGGAACTAGATTCTCTTTATCAGCATGAGGTCTACAAGTTGGTTAATCTTCTGCCTTGCGTGAAGATGCATTTGCACGCTAAGCATTACATCGGAAGCTGAAGCCTCTTGATGGCTCATTGAATCGGATTAAGAAAACTGAATGGCAAGGGGTTACTGTTGGTTTGGCTTCCACCCGTCACCAGCGACGACCACCGTATATCCCGCACTGGTGGTGTGGAGCAGCAGCACTTGAGAGCACGGCGACATGATCCCTGATATGGACGCAGCTAGCGCCGGAGCACCGACGAGTGGTCGCTGCATGCACCAGCTGCTGCCAGACAGCTGTCACGACATCCCGGGTGCTTGCCTGGGTCCTTTGCGATTTTTTTGCAACCGCTAGAGTTTTCTCGGTGGACTGGCTCTCAAGCCTGATTTGCATGTTTTGCATTGTCTTCCCACCGATTCATGCCAGACTTGTGCGTGTGACGTAGCGTCCGGCTCAAGATTCTGCATCTCTAAGTTCAGACGGCGTTACGTTTTCATACCTGTGCACAGAGTTACGGCCAAAACAGTGGATTTGGGCCAGTTTTAGAACAAACTGACACTATGGCGTGCGTCACCCGTCGTGCACTGCAGCAGCTATTTATGCTGTGTGCTTATCAGTTGTAATCTCTCTCTGCAATTAAATTCAATTTGAGCTTCCTGACACTCTGTACGTGTCCCTATCCACACCCTTGTAGTTTTGTGCATGACTTGTGACTGTCATCACATACTAACTCAGCGCTGACGCCTAGTTAAGTGGCAAGCGGTTAAGAAGGTTCCAGGAAGTTTCTCATGGTATCAGGGTAAATGAGCCACAGCTCGTTTTGCTGTGTAGCAGAGATGCAGCAGCAGTAACAGTAGTGAGTGGCAGCAGCGGCAGCCACCCATAGCAGCAGCAGCAGATCCTGGAGGGACCCACCACGACTACGTTGCAGCGGAGCGTTGGAGGTAGAGGAGACAGCGGCATCAACTGCAAGTAACAGCAGCCGTAGCAGCAGCAGCGGCGGGAAGCAACTGCAACAGGAGCAGCTACTGGCAATAGCCACGCCGGGTAGCAGCAGCAACAGCGGGTGGCAGCAGCAGCCGTGTCTGGCTACCGGCCTGTACACAAAAAAAAAGGAGGAGAAGCAGCTCGCAACAGCAGCTTGCGACAGCGGCTACGAGCGGTGGCAACGCGCAATGGCAGCGGCAACTTGGAGCAGCGGTGGCATCAGCAGCCGCGAGCAGCAACAGCAGCGCAGCAGATGTAGCAGATGCAGCAGCCATTGCAGCAGCATAACAGCAAAAGCCGTAGCAGCGACGAGCAGTAGTAGCACCAACCATCAACAGCGGTGGCGGCTAGCAGCTGCAGTGGCAGCGGCGGAGGGCAGCAGCCACAACAACAAGCAGTAGTAGCGCGCAACATTTATGCTCCGCACCGCCTCGTAGCAGCCGTAGCAGCACCGCACGGCGGTAGTAGCAGCAACGGCAGCGGCAGCGAGCAGCTGCAACGTGCGGCTGCAACTACACACGAGTAGCAGCATAAGCAGTAGCAGCACGCACAGCAAGGGAAGTTTGCTTGCTTGTAACATGAAGTTGCCTTGCAGCTTCGCGCTACAAGCTTGCTCGCCCACGGGTGAGCTTGCTGAGCAAGCTCAATCGACGAACTTGCCGAGTGAGCTTGCTCGACAGGTTCGCTGAGCGAGCACGCTCGACGAGCTCACTCGAGGCGAGGATTGAGCCAGACAGCAGAATAAAAAACTAAGGGAAGAGGACAGGGGGGTCCTCGAGTGGTACATCTGAGAAAGATCCCGAGAAGGGGTACCCTACTGGCACCAAGCATTCGGTGAACCAAAAAAAAACAGAGACGGCGACCAGTGCAGTAGCAGCAGCCGCTGTGACACCACCAGCAGCGTTACCAGTCACAGGAAGTGTGGCGGGGACCACCGTCGTCGGCGTTGACGGCGGCCGTAGACAGCAGTGACAGCAACAACAGCACCGAAGGCAACTTGAGGTCGCATATTACTTTCCCCTCGCGATAGCAGCATAGCAATTGCGTAGTAGTCACATAGCAGTGTACCACCAACGTGGTGGTGGCCGTCTTTGTGATAGCGTCACAGCACGTCTGAGAGAATGTGCTTTTATTGCCAATGTCCTCTTGTGGCTTTGTGCCAGCGGGAGCGAGTGCCCTGTGCACTCACCCACGCCAAGCTCCGGAGATGAGTAGACTGGCGTGGCAGGGAGCGCAGCCGGCGCCGTGGTTGGCGCCGGCAGTGCATGCGTGGTAGGCGTCGCGTCCACAGTCACATTTGCAGCCGTGGCACACGCCTCAGGTGTCGAACAGCTTTGCCTGCTGCTATTGTGGCGATCGACACCATGGCTGGCGCCAATGTCGCTAGTGTCCTGCCGGGTGGCAACCGCTTTGGATGCAGTCCAGTCCTTCTTCTTCACCATGTGACTCAGAGATGTCGGCCGATACCGTGGCACCCCTCAGTGGAGCTATGGCAGTATTGTACGTCGAGCTCCGGGGTCTAAAGGGCATGGTGCAAAAACTCACAGACAATGTGGTCTCTGAGTAGTCTGTCTCCACCATGTTGGTGTAGACTCCCTCCTCTTCGTCCTCAGCGTCCTCGCCTGCATGTGTGACATTGCCTGAGGATGTCTTGGCGTCCAACCTCACGTCCACGTCTGACACCCTCCGCTCAGTCCTAGAGGCAGTCGGAGTCATCCCGACCTCCGACCCCGTCGCTCTCTTAGCCTTCCCTTCTACCGGCACCCCTTGTGCATGCACTCGCCGCGCACGACAACGGATGGCACGATTGGCTAGATGTCCCCAGGCTGTAGCACTAGTACCGGCAGCAGCAGTAGTAGTACCGACAGCAGCAACACGAGCAGTGACGGACGTTGCGGAGGAGCCGACCCCCTCGTCCCCGGTCGCGGGATTGGTATGGCACCCCCTTTCAGCTTCTACCGATCTGTCAGTCGTGGGGGGGATGGAGTGTCCGCCGACGACTACCGTGGAGCTGAGGACTGAGGTAGCAGACGGAGATATACGATACACTCAGTTGACACAGTATCTAGAGGGGACAGACGCTCCAGCTGTGGGAGAGGACTGTTCATCAGAGGAGGAGTGGTCTGACCCTGATCCAGCTTCAGAGATCGAGTTGAATATTGCAGCCGATGTGGCGGAGGGAGTCGGAGAGGCAGCAGAGGATTTTGATACCCTGACGACAGTCGAGATGATAGGAGCTGCTGTGACGGTGACAGGAGTTGCAGTAGAGCCGAATCCCTCGTCCCCGATTCGCAGGGTTCGTGCGCCGCTCCCTCTCAGTTTCTACCAGTCTGACGGCCGTAGGGGGGATGGAGTGTCCATCATCGACCACATGACAGCACAAGATTGATGCACTGGACAGTGCTGGACGATGGGAGCATGTGGCCAACCGCCAGCAGGGGGCAGACGTCCCTTGTGAGGACGACGAGTCGTACATGGAGGATTGGACAGTACGAGCGAAGGATGGCCCCTGTACAACGGCAGACGTCCATGTGTGCGACACGTCGACAACGGCCGATGAGCTTGCAACAGCCACGGTGGAGGACACAGAGCGAGCTGCGGACCTCCGGCTCACGGCTACCTTGACCAGCGTTGTTAACACCATGGCGGTTCCAGCCAACGACACAACTTTAGTTCCCGTACGCAAGCACCTGCGCTTCGCGATGGACGATCAGGAGGTAGCCGTGGCTAGAGTGGAGGCGCGCGTGCAGAGTCTCATGGCCGAGCTCCAGGAGGCCAGCAGCCGCTGTTATACCGTGGATGTTCCAGCACGACGGGCTGCCGAGCAGTGTGTGGAGGATGTACACAGGCGTCTCGAGGTAGCTGAGTGGTCTCTGCAGGATGAACGTCTGGGACAGGCAGACCTCCAATAGCAGGTGGATGATGGACTGCGCACCAGGGGTTGGGAGGAGCACCACGACACTGAGCGCACTTTCAATGACTGGGACGACGTCGCGGATGCAGATGCACCAATACATGTCGACGTACGGCCAGGAGCTGACGGCCGAGAAACAGGTGTGTCACCAGCATCAGGTGCCTTCACAGAAGCCGTCCTACAGTCCCACACGATTTATGTGGCGACTCATTGTCTGGTACCCACACCCTCCCAGCAGCTCGTGGCCAGGCAGCACTTGAGTCGACGAATGACGTAGAGGACGTCGACTTATGCGATGAGCAGGCAAAGCTTCACTCCTTCCTACGGGAGGAGGTCGTGAGGTTGGAGGAGGCCATGGCTCGTGCCGATATACACGTGACGGAGGTCCAATTTCAGGTTCATTCCGCGACTGACCATTTACATGCCGCAGATGCAGTCGGCCGCCCGACTGCCGCTGCAGATCTCGATGAGTTGTACACACATCTTGATGTTGTAGAGACCGTGTCGCAAGGTACAGCTCAGCAGCTGGCAGGCATGCATCAGGTGATGCAATTGAAGGAGGCCCTCAGCGCTGCACCAGTCAGATCAGCTGGTGACAACAACAGTGATGACTACGACAGCGACGACGACGACAGCGACAACGGTGCTCTGGGATGAGGCTATGTGCGATCACATCCCACCAGCTTCATCCTCACCCTTGCTATTGCTGTGCAGGGGTATGTGGCCATGGGGGAGCCGTGCTCCCTCCTCAAGGATTATGTTGGGAGCAGCCATCAGCTTTGCTCGTGTTGTCAGTCTCTGCAACCCAGGGGGAGTGTTGGTGTGTGGACTTTGGCCTGACACCATTATGAGGACAGCGTGGTTACTTTGAGTGTGATACAATGCTCTGGTCGAGGTTATGCTGGTCAAGACCCGTGCACTTGGTGAGTTGTACCGGTGTGACGTGGAGATTCATTGCCTCCATGTGTTATGTATGCTCCATGCTTGCGAGCAGGTGTGGTCAAGACCCAGAAACCCGGAGACATGTTCCCGGGTCACGAGGAGATCTTATTGCTGTGTACCTCTTGCATGGTGTTTGGCACATGGGTATGTGATTGACTTCGTTCATAGTCGAGACCCGGGCACTTGGTGGTTTGCACCACTGTCACGAGGAGACCTTGTAATGTGATTGGTGTTTACGCCAGACAGTGAGAGTGGTCCCTTTGCGAGGAGGGGGAGGCACCTGTGTAAGTGTGCTTGACTGGTTCTCACCATGGTTGGTTTTGTGAACGATCCCTCCCTACCTTCACTCAGTCATCGTTGTGGTGACGGATGTGTCAGCCAGGGGGAGTGTTGGTTTGTGTGGCTTCCACTCGTCACGAGCGACAACCATCGTATACCCCGCACTGGTGGTGTGGAGCAACAGCACTGGAGAGCACGGCGACATGATCCCTCATGCAGACGCAGCTGGCACCAGAGTACCGACGAGTGGTGGTTCCATGCACCAGCAGCTTCCACGACATCCCGGGTGCTTGCCGGGGTCCTTTGCGGTTTTTCTACAAACGCTAGAGTTTTCTCGGTGGACTGACTCTCAAGCCCGATTTGCATGTTTTGCATTGTCTGTCCACCGATCGATGTCAGACTTGTGCGTGGGACTAGTCGTAGCATCCAGCTTGAGATTTTGTATCTCTAGGTTTAGACGGTGTTGTTTTTGCATACCTGTGCGCAGAGTTACGGCCAAAACAGTAGTTTTGGGTCGGTTTTAGAACAAACTGACACTATGGCATGCGTGATCCGCCGTGCGCCGCAGCAGCTATTTATGTTGTGTGCTTGTTAGTTGTCATCTCTCTCTGTAATTATATTCAATTTGAGCTTCCTGATACTCTAGACCCTTGCAGTTTTGTGCATGACTTGTGACTGTCATCATACACTAACTCAGCGCTGACGTCTAGATAAGTGGCAAGCGGTTAGGAAGGTTCCAAGAAGTTTCTCAGTTACTCCATAATTCATGGAGTCAGATATGATAAGAAGTTTTCTCTTGTTGGACAATACACCATCGTGTTGGTTGTGTCTGTCAAACACGCAAGTGACCTCTTGACTCTATCTATTTACACACACTATTACTGCAGGTAACTGAGCACATATGAAGCTGTGGGCCACACATCACTGGCGTCTCTGCCGGGTGCAAGATTGGCATCGGCTTGTCCATGCTCAGTTCTGCCATAGAGAGTTGTAGTTGTTCTCAGCATCTGGTGATTAGCCATTGCATGGCTGAAACATGAGAGAGATTACATGAGAGGTGCATGCACCACATACGCTCATGGTCGATGTGGATTCTTGGTTCTATCTGCTTTGCATGCTGTGCTAGTTGTGTAGCTCTTGCACCAGGTTGCTGATCCTGCGGGGCCACACTCCCGGTCGCTCCAAGGTGTGAGTGACCACGGCGGCTTTTGGCCGACCGGTTCGGTTCGACCCCGGGGTGGCGGCCGGGTCCAACTTCCAGTTGCTCGAGTGGGTAGCCCGGTCAACCGCATGCTAAGAGCTCGCTCGCACTTTACTCTCACTACTTGACTCTCGCTACTTTCGTAAGGTTTTTTCACCAACTCCTTGCTCCATCTGTCGCCATGGATGTTGAGTGTGCCTTGCTTGCATGGTCGCGAATGCATGTCGGCGTCTCGCCACTAACTACTGGTATGAGAGCAAGAGGGTCAACCCCCTCCTTTTCATCAATCCAGGATCTCGTGTGGTGCATGGCAAGTGACATCCACGGGGGCACTTTCGCTCCCATGACTCTTCCCCTCGCCTGCACCGCAACTTTGCAGCTGCGCATCACCAGAGTACTGCATCATCACGGCGCCGAGGTACTCTAGTTTTGACCCACTACAACTCCGTACTCTGCATCTCTGCAGCCCCGTAGCTTCGTAGCACCGAAGTCTTGCATCACCACGGCCACTCGGCACTCTAGCCGTGGCCGGCAGCTGCTTCGCAGTCTCGCAGATCCGTAGTTTTCATTTCTGCACCACATCCCTGTCGCCTTGCAGCTCGGCAGCTCCACATCTCCACAGCCCTTCAGCGCCGGGACATTGCAACACCACAGAAACGAGGCCTTCTGGCCTCGGCTCACTGCATCTCAGCATCCCTACAGCCCTGTAGTTCTCACCTACCACGCAGCAACGCCACACACATTCGTGCAGCTCTCGGCTGCCCTCGCTCATCTCTCTGTGCATCACCCATCACGTATTTTAGATGCTCTCCGATGCCCTCACCTCCCTTCCCACGGAGCACCGTAGTTCACGTCCAGAAGCTCTCTGTCGCTTGCACCTCTCCTGTAGCGCAACCCGCAGGTCCACGCAGGTCACTGCACCTTTGTGCCGCGTTGTACTACCGCAACAGTCTCACAGCACAGCAACCTGCAACTGCACAGCTTCTTCTTACTCGGCAGTAGCAGAGGCGGCCGCGACTGCAGCCTGTTCCGCCACCCTGGCTTCACCTCCGAAGACAGCACTGGCATCCACCTCTCCAAGGGGACATAGTGAGCGGGAACGCTATTACGAGCGAATTGCATGTTGCGAGGAGGAAGCAGATCAGGTAGGAATTGAGGCGTGGTTGCGTCGCCGTCGCTGTGACACCCCAGGGTACCATCCTGGGAAGGACTACGACCCAACGGATGCCGAGGCGCGCGTTGACGCCACTGAGTACGCAGCCTACTACCAGTCGACCTCGGACAAATCACCAACCACAAAGAATGCACCAGTAACAGATTCGCCACACGAACAACGTCGTCCTTCTTCCCTTGTTTGCTCTTCCATTGCTCCTAGGAAGCGTTGGCAGAGTCAGCGTACCCAACTACCGGGACGGTACCAGTTGCACCAGCAGCCCCAGCAGAGCCAATTGAGGCAACCTCATGTTGTGCTGCGTCTCTTGCTGCGTCTCATGCTGCTGCTTCATCTTCTGGACCCTCTCACATCCTCACTGCTCTTGAGACTGTCATTGTCTCTAGTGATGTTTTCTCTTCCACGTTTGCTGCCACAACACCTGTTGTGCGTGCACCTGCCAGCACTGCTACTGGTAGGATCATTGAGACCTATACCACCGCAGGTGTTGATCAGGGTCCTCTTGCAGCCGGAGGAGTCAACATATCCACGCAGGTCGCAGCAGCAGTTGATTCTGTTGCAGCAGCAGCAGCCTCAGCTGCTTCCGCTCTCTCCAGTGCTGTGGTATCCATCCAGATGTCCACCTCTCAGGTGCCCCCTCCAGCTGCATCCTCATCGGTTGGCCATCAGATCCGCATCCTAGTCACGGCTGCAGCTGTTGTCTCCACCTTCACAGTTGCAGCTCTCTCTGGTGTTGCCTGCCTCATCGTCCCTGCATCCTCTACTGTGGCCGTCATAGTAACTTCAGTAGTATCTACACTGCTGCCACTGTTTGGCCCTCATCATTAGATTGGTGAGCTGCCCTCGTCTTGTTGCTTGGGTACCTTTCTCCTCTCCTCCTTCTTTCCTCTCTTGTGGTCGTGTGCGTGCGTTTCACTCTTTGTCGTGCAGCGCCGTCCAGTAGACCACCGTCCTCTCATATTGTCCCACGTCCACTTGGGCAAGGGAAACTCTACCAAAAATTTCTTTGAGTGAATCTTTTCCCACTGACCATGCCAGTTGACGATGATCAGTATGCTGCTGTGCAGGAGGAGCTGTAAAAAGAGCGTGTTACTCTTCAAGCAACCCTCACTACACAGTGCGCGGCAAAAGAAAAAGTACGCACTGAACAGGGTGATCAGGAGACATTTGCCGATCACATCGCCGACCTTGCTCTCAACCGCCTGGAGCCTGCATTGCGCTCCACGCCCACCGCATCCGCTACTACTGACATTGCTGTTTTTTTTCCACCTCTCCTGCTTCCGCATCCAATACTACCGGCTCTCTCACTTCTACCTCCCTTGCTAGTGCAGCTACGGCAGGCGCTACCGCTGCCAAAGCCCTTGCACTCCCCATGCAGCGCAAACCTGACTTTGACCCAGCACCACCTCACTTCACCTCTAACCTCTCCTTTGCTTCTTGGGAGGTTCGCTTCAGTGCTTGGACGTAAGGTGAGCAGCTTTGGGAGTACTATCACCTGCCCAACCCCACCGCGCACTCTCCCTTCGTGCCCACTGATGCTGAGTCCGCGCGTGCTGTCCGTGCTCTTATTCGTGCTGGACCCGATCGGGCCATACAATACTGACATTGCACACCGCATACCTGCTGATCCCGTTGGCGCCTATGCACTCATCAAGCGTCACACCACTGTCACTGGACACGCCACATAGAGTGTCCTCACAGTACATTTCAACACGCTCTACATGCGTACTGACGAGATTGCTGATGCCTACTGGACACGCAGCCTCCGCCTTTTGAAGGACCCTGGTAAAGCGGCACCTGGACAGCTTCCTGATGTTCTCTGTATCGTCAACGGCCTCATCCCTGACTTGCCCGACATCTCCAGGGAGGTGAAGGCCTTAGAGCTCGAGCAACTTGCTGCTGAGCCCGTGCCTCCTGACTCTTTCCCAGGCATTGGTGCTCTCTGGGAGTTCATCTCACAACGTCTCACTGACTGGTGGAACGCTCTCCAAAACAAGCGCATCCATCGTGCAGCTGTTGCAGCTGCCACCATAACACTCCCTTCTACCTCATCATCCTCCACCTCTTCCTCCTCACCCTCCTCCTCTGCCACGTCCCTTCTTCACCAAAGGGGAGGGGGTGGTGGTCGTGGTCTCGGTCGAGGCAAAGGCGCCGGTGGTTCTGGCTGTGGCAGCCAGGCCGGCCACGGCAAGGGGAAGGGCGCCAGAAGCAACTCTTCTTCTTCTTCCACTTCCAGCACGGTCACGTGTTGGAAACGTGGCGCCGTCGGTCATTCTGCACCAAAGTGTCCATCGCCACCAGACAACAAGCGCCTGGCCTCTGCCATGCATGCACACTGGACACGCTCCTCCGAGGGGTCCGGTAGCACCTCTCGTGTTGCCACCTCCATGACTCCACCGAGCCGCAGCTCCTCTGTCACCACCGAGGCCACCGCCTACAGCACGGCTACTGCTCCGCCTTTGTTTCCTTACCCATGGGGTTGGCCCCCGGCGTATGGAGGGCCGGTCTTCTACGGCCCCCCATCTGGCGCCTACTCTCCTCCTGCCTGGACTTCTCCAGCATACCCGTCCCGTCGTCCCTCCTCAGGTGTTGTCATTACTTCGGACCCACCCAAGGACGAGCTCCAGTTGGACGCTGTGCTTTCTCACATCGTCCACCAGCGCCAACTTCGTGATCAGGGAGGTGAGAGTGAGAGCTCTGGGCCGGAGCCTCTTACGTTTGTCGTCAGTTGGGAGTTGTGTGGTCCTGCGTCCGGTCATGTTCTCGGGTGTCCCCCTGCTGATGTTCCGTGGATTGAAGAATGGCAGTCTTTACGCTTACCTTGCTGTCTCGTTGCGTGTGGTCAGCGTTTCTCACCACACGCCACCATTGTCGCCGTGAGTCGTGACCCCTCCACTATTCGTGCATCGGGTGGCTTCTGGATCCTTGACTCTGGAGCCACCCACCACATGACCTCATCGTGCACATCTTTTATCTCCCTTGATCCTGTTGGCTCGGTGCGCTTTATCCGCACTGGCTCCGGTCAGCTGCTCCCTGTTCAAGATGTTGGCGTTGTGCGCTTTGCTGGCCCTGGGGGGAACTGTTCTTACCAGACGTCCTGCATGTTCCATCACTTGAGCTGAGTCTCCTCCCTGTTACGGCACTCGACGACCAGGGCATGGACGTCTCTTCCAGTCGCGGCATTGCCTCTATCTCGCACCGCACATCTGGCCACATTCAACTGTAGGGCACACACTGTGATCGCCTTTTCCGTGTTCCCACCTTCACACCCGCTCCTGCCACTGCTGCTCATGTGCATGTTGCTCGCTCCCTTTCCCCTGCACATGCCCAGCTGCTGCATCGTCACTTGTGCCACATCCATATTGTTACCATTGCCAGCCTTCTTTGTGTGTTGCTTGTCGATGGCCTTGATGCTGCTACGTTCCCTGCTCCTTGCCCCCCTTACTGTCTTAACTGCGCTCATGGTAAAATGTATCAGTCTCCTTTCTCCACTTCTGAGTCTCGCATGTCTCATCCTTTCGACCTGCTACATGCTGATGTCATGGGGCCTCTTCCTCATGAGGCTCTTGAGGGGGTTGGTCGTTACGTTCTTTATCTCACTGATGAATTCTCTCGCATGCGTTGGGTCTTTGCTCTCAAGCAAAAATGTGATGTGTGCTCTACTCTCGAGTCCTGGCTATCCCAGGCTGAATTTGCTTGTGGTCGTCGTCTCCGTGTCTTTCGTTGTGATCGTGGCGGTGAGTTCATTGGTCCTACCTCTTGCTTTCTCTCGTCTCGAGGTGTTAGCATTGAAACTACAGCTTCCTGCACGCCTCAGCAAGACAGCGTGTCTGAACGCCGGAACAGGATTCTTGTTGATGGTGTGCGTACCCTTCTCAGTGTGTCTGACCTTCCCCGCTGTTCTCTTTTGAAGCCATGTCCTACATGACATGGGTCTGGAACCGTGTTCTCCACGGTCCCCTCCCATGTCATGTCACCACGTTTGAATGCTGCTTTGGCCATCGCACGGACCTTCGCCTCAGCATCCTGTCTACATCCCCATCTGGTCCTTCCCCAGCGTCTTCCCCTTTTACGTCTTCTGAGTCCACGTCAGTGCCTCTCAGTGCTCCGCCACTGTCTACTGACACTATGGCACAGTCTCCTCGACGTACTGTCATGGATCCCTCTCCACCGCTTGCCCTATAGAGGACTATGGTTGTTGGTGAGACAGTCTCTTCCCCAGTCACTGATGCACCTCGAGTCGTACCAGAGCCGTACATTTGTGGATGGAGACTCCGTTCACTCCCATAGAACTCTGTCACACACTTCTCACAGTCCTCTCAGTGTTGCACCCGCTCCAGTGCATCCTCCACAGCAGTCGGTTCTGCTGCCAAACCCACTGGACTTGATGCACTTGGAATTGGTGTCAGCATCGTCCACCCTAACTCAGCAGTGGGCTACGCACTCGTCACTCATGAGCTCCACAGTGCTCTCAATACCTCAGTTGTTGGATACGTTGCCGCCTGTTTTGCGGCAAGTGGGCTTCTCTCTCTCTCCAAGTAGAGCCTACCACTGTCCGGCAGGCAAGGGAGGCGGCTGATGCTGATCTTTGGAAGAAGGCCATGCAGGAGGAGCTCACGGCCTTGAACGAACATGAGTTGTTTAAACTTGTTGATCTCCCAACAGGTCGCAAGGTTGTTTTGGCCCGTTGGGTACTTCGGCGCAAGCTGAAGCCTGATGGTACGATAGACAGGTATAAGGCCCGGCTCACCGCCAAGGGATTCTCCCAAATTCTAGGCGCTGACTTTGACGAGATATTTTCTGTTGGCGGATACACCACAGCCTGAGCTCTCTTGAGCCTGGTTGCCCAGCACGACTGGGAACTAGAGCAAATGGACGTCAACAATGCATTCTTGCACAGACGTCTCGACGAGGAGATCTATATGGTGCAGCTCCCAGGCTTTACAGATGGCACGAACAAGGTCTGGCGGCTGCGTAAAGCTCTCTACGGGCTCAAGCATTCCCCACGTTGTTGAAACCTGGAGATCTCTTCTACCCTTGAGAAGGGTGGCTACCGTCACAGCACTGTCGATCTAGCACTCTTCTTGAGTGTACCCTGCAACCCTTTGTGACCAACTTGGTCTACGAGGATGATCATCTCATTGTGTCGCCCAGCCCCACCGCCGTGCAGTCAGTAAAGACTCTGTTGCAGCCCGCCTACAAAATGAAGGACTTGGGTCCAGCTCATGTATTTCTTGGCATGGAGCTCGAGCGTGACCGCCAGTGCCGAATGCTTCACGTGCACCAGGCTGCCTACATCCACAGCCTAGGGGAGCGCTTCTCCTCCTAGCTTGCTGACATCCCCACTGCATCCAAAGCGATGACTCCAGCTGGCCAGCGCCTACTGAAGTCACTCGACACGACTCAGCTAGGAGACACTATCGATGTCACCGATTACCTCAGCGTGATTGGAACCCTGATGTACCTCGCCACTACCACCCGAGTGGATGTGGCCTTCTCGGTCAACTTCCTGGCTCAGTTTTCCCAGCAGCCCCGTCAGAGGCATCTTGAGGCTACATTGCGTGTTTTCCGCTACGCACTGTCCACTACGCGAGTAGCACTGTGCTACAGGTCACAACCCTCTGTAATTGTTAAAGGATACACTGACAGTGACTGGGCTGATGGTGCAGATGCACGTAGCAGCACCGACTACATCTTTCACGTGGATGGGACTGCTATCTCATGGAAAAGTGGCAAGCAGGCTTGTGTTGCACGTAGCTCCAGTGAGGCTGAGTATGTCTCACTTGACGCACGTACGAGTTAGAGTGTCTGGCTTTCTCGCTTGCTGTAGCAACTTCACGTGCCCATCCGATGCATCACATTGTGCTGCAACAATCAAAGCACTAAGGCAATTTCTGAGCATGACGGCATGCATCATTTACGCATCAAGCACATCAACATTGAGCATCACTTTGTGCACAAGCGCATTACCGCAGGAGAGGTCCAGGTCGTCTGGGTTGACACATGTCAGCAGTGTGCAGACTTTCTCACCAAAGCTCTTAGTAGTGGAATGTTCAAGGCTGTTGTGCATGCGGTTGGCTTGTTGCGTGCACGCGATGCCCCTGGCTGATGTGACAACTTCTTGTCTGTTCCTCTTCCTGTGATTCTTCGTGTGGTGTGTGGGCTGTTTGTTTGTGGATCATGGGGGAGTGTTGGTTGTGTCTGTCAAACACGCAAGTGACCTCTAGACTCCATCCATTTACACACACTATTATTGCAGATGACTGAGCAAAATATGAAGCTGTGGGCCACGCATCACTGGCATCTCTGTCGGGTGCAAGATTGGCGTCGGCTCGTCCATGCTCAGCTCTGCCAGAGAGAGTTCTAACTGTTCTCAGCATTTGGTGATTAGCCTTTGCATGGCTGAAGCATGAGATACATTACATGAGAGATGCATGCACCACATACGCTCTTGGTCGATGTGGATTCTTGGTTCTATCTGCTTTGCATGCTATGCTTGTTGTGTAGCTCTTGCACCGGGTTGCTGATCCTGCGGGGCCACACTCTCGGTCGCTCCGAGGTGTGAGTGACCACGGCGGCTTTTGGCCGACTGGTTCGGTTCCACCCCGGAGTGGCGGCCGGGCCCCACTTCGAGTTGCTCGATTGGGTGTCCCGGTCAACCGCATGCTAAGAGCTCGCTTGCACTTTACTCTCACTACATGACTCTCGCTACTTTCGTGAGGTTTTTTCACCAACTCCTTGCTCCATCTGTCGCCATGGATGTTGAGTGTGCCTTGCTTGCATGGTAACAAATGCATGTCAGCGTCTCACCACTAACTACACACCATGAGAAGATATGTGGAAGCTTCCTAGCAACACAGCCGCTGATTAGGCGTCAGTGCCTGGTCAGACGGTGACGACAGTCACAGGTCGTACACACAATGGCAAGGATTTGGCTAGGAGACACAAGTCAAAGTGTCAGAAGCTTAAATAGCATTTCTAGCGAGAATTGACAAATAGCAGGTCCATGGCATAAGTACCTGCCGCGGCGCACGGCGGGTGTCGCATGCGGCAGTGCAAAGTCTGTCCTAAAACCGGCCCAAAACTATTGGTTTGGTCGTAACTGAGCATAGACAAGTCAGACTACTACGCAGTCTGAACCTAAACATGCAGAATCACAAGCCGGACGCTACGACTGGTCACATGCATTCATTCGGCATCAAATGGTGGACACACAATGCAAAAACATGCAAATTGGGCCCACGACCAGTCCACTGATAAACTCCTGTGTGCTGCAGAAAAACTGGAGAAGGTCTCAGACAACGTCCAGGACTCTCGGGCGGTCGTCGGTCAACTCCAAGATGGTAGTCCACCACCAAACAACGCACATGTGCCACCTGGGTTCGCATCAGGGATCTGCACGGGCATGGACACGGCCGAGTGGTCACAGTAAACTGTACAGGTCGACAGGAACGTCACAAATCAAAGCACTCCCCCATGACCCGATGGTACGCATGTCCATACACGTGCAGTACTGAAACGAGTGCAACAACGAGTGCAGAAACAGTCGTGACACTGACACAGACACACCCCGCACTCAACCACTCTCCGGCAAGGGGTGAAGCCCAACAGAGCAAATGGCCACCGGAAACTTCCCGCGCGCCAGTGCCTTCATCAAGAAATCAGCATGCTCCATGTTAATGCTGATCCATATGACGGAGATCACGTATCACTCCACTAGATTATGCACGAAGTGATGCTCAACGGCAATGTGCTTCGTGCGAGCATGAAAGACACCAGAGTTCTCCGCAATGGCAAGAGCACTCTGGTTGTCGCAGTAAAGCACAATGGCGGGCACTAACTGAACAAGCTCAAGGAACAGGCATTACAGCCACACTACCTCAGCAGCCCCTGTACCAAGAGCAACATACTCTGCCTCCGACGAGCTACATGCAATGCAGTCTTGCTTCCTGCTGCACCATGACACAGCGGTACCACCTAGCAAGAACACGTAACCAGTGTGACTGCGTCCAGGCGGACTCCAGGCCCAGTCGCTTTCGGTGTAGCTGTCAAGAACCACCAAACACTACCAGCGAAAGCAGAGTCCGAGGTACGGTGTGGAGACCACGTATCACACAACTCGCACAGCCGCATGAAGGGCTCTAGCACGTGGAGCCTACGAGAATTGTGCAAGGAGGTTGACGGCAAAAGCGATGTCGGGGCGTGTGGTAGTGGCCAGGTACATCAGAGATCCGATGAGGCAGAGGTACAAGGTCACATCCACTGTCTTCCCCAGCTGTGTGGGATCGTCCACCTTTAGTGCATCCTGCCCGTCAGGTGTGACGGGCGTGGAGGCCGTGGGCACTGCGCCAAGGAGGTCACTGAAGCGCTCTCCCATAACACGTGCGTATCGGACCTGATGCAGCAGCAGTGTCTGACGTCTACAGTCTCACACGATCTCCATGCCACGAAAGACCACTGCAGGACCAAGATCCTTCATCCTATAGGCAGTCTGGAGGACCGCCTTGGCCTCCTTCACGGCCTCCATGGAAGGAGACGCGATCAGAAAGTCGTCCAGATAGACCAGGATGGCGGTGAACCGCTCAGGCGTCCGTCGAATAAAGAGAGAGGGATCTGCCTCACTCTGTACATATCCCGCAGGAGTCAGGGTGCCAGTAATCTCCTGGTTCCAACACCGAGGAGACTGCTTGAGGCTGTACAAGGACTTGCACAAACGCCAGACCTTATCACCGTCCTCAAAGCCTGGTGGCTGGGCAACGTAAATCTCCTTGTCTAGAGAGCCATGGAGGAACGCATTTTTCATGTCCATATCATGTAGTTCCCAGTCATGTTGAGCGACCACACCGAACAGAGCGCGAGCTGAGGTCATGTGGCCGATAGGGGCAAAGGTGTCAGTGTAATCGATGCCCTCGATCTGAGAATACCCCTTGACGACCAAGCGAGCCTTGTGGCGTTCCAGTGAGCCATTCGGCTTCACTTTCTTGTGAAAGACCCACTTGACCTAAATAGCCTTCCTCACAGGTGGAAGGTCAACTAGCTCGTAAACTCCGTGCTCTCGAATGGCACGAAGCTCATCCTCGCAGGCAGCACGACAAGCGTCTGCATCCTCTGATGAGAGAGCTTCCCTCAGTGCGCCCGGATCAGGCGCCATAGAGGGAGAGCTCTGAGTGGCAAGTACACACACCTCAGAGCTGGGCCTGACGACCACAAGGTCAGCTACTGCAGCACAAGCGATATGAAACTTGCAAGTAACCAAAATCGTACCCTACAAGGCACGCTAGATGTACCTCTATGTGATCTATGCGAACATTCAGGCCTAGGGCCTTTGTGCCGGGATCACCACTCGCGACGCTACGAGTGGAGTGCCTGGGTGCGGGACCTGACACGCGCTGGACTCCAGAGACCAATGTTCGAAGACGACCACCGGGTTCACGCGTGTAACCTGGGCTCGAGGGCCTCATCTCAGGCTCAAAGACAGGCACGACCACATCTGGTGAGGACAAAGCCAAAGGGGCAGGTGATGCAGTATGAGGAGATGCTGGTCAAATGATGGGAGACACAGGACTGGGTGTGGCAACAGTAGTAGGAGTCGAGGCAGGACCACGCACAGAGGTAGGAGTACTGATGGACATAGGTACAGAATCATGAGTGCCTGTGGGGTGCGAGGGAACAGGGGTAGAAACCGGCTGGGCTGGAGAGGTCTCTGGGCCGACAACGATGATCACTGGGTCATCAAGAGCCGTAGACCGAGAAGTGGAGGGGGGCTCGAATGGACACATCAGCCGGACGAGAGGTGCTTGTAGGCCCAGAATCCCCCATCCGTCGAGAAGCCTCACACATAGGAACGTGCGTGATGGACATTGACACGATATAGGTCAAGTCACGGTGTGTGAGAGACTCGAAGAAGAGCACGTCGCGGAACTCAAGGATGTGACGACGGGCGGGATCCCAAAAACACCAGGCCTTTGACCGCGGAGAGATGTCCACAAAGGCACACAAGCGACCCCGCGGGGAGACCTTGGACCCCTGCTGGTCCTCAGTGTACCACACAGAGGCCACGAATCCCCAGACACGAGTAAGACGCAGATCGGCACGGTGGCCAAACCAGAGCTCGTACGGTGTAGCGTGGTCCGGAAGGAGACCGTGCGGGAGGTGGTTCCAGACCCACGTCATGTAGGCGAATCCTTCAAAGGTGAAGGACTCTGGGAGACCTCAATCAGACCGCATAACACGAACCGCATCCTCCATGGTGCGGTTCCAGCGTTCAGAGATACCGTTTTGCTGTGGAATAGCAGGAGTGGAGACCTAGTGAAAAATCCCATGCTCGGCAAAGAAACTGTCCATCTTGCCAAGAAACTCGTCGTCGCGATCCGAGCGAAAGGTACGTAACGTGTGGCAGGACTGACGCTTAGCCATCACTAGCCAGAGGCAAACCGCAAGAGCGGCGTCACTCTTCTAGCATAGGCTGTAGACCCACCGCATCTAGGTGAAGTCATCAGTCAGGGTCAGGACGTATCGGCCCCGATCGGACAAAGACTCAACAGGAAGAGGACCGAGAAGATCCAAATTGACCAACTCAAGAGGGC
Organism: Penium margaritaceum; assembly: GCA_023375785.1. NCBI lineage: Eukaryota > Viridiplantae > Streptophyta > Zygnematophyceae > Desmidiales > Peniaceae > Penium > Penium margaritaceum. The sequence continues at coordinate 21,354 of SZWC01018836.1, read as the reverse complement.
GAAGGGCTCAAGAACGGGAGTCAGGGTAGGTGCAACAATGCATCTTACCCTGAGCGTAGAACAGACTATCGGTCTTGGACGGCATCTCGAAAGAGGTTGCGTCAAGACCGAGTGGAGGCTGTGTCTGAATGAGCTTCGACACAGTGTCGGAGCCCACATGACACAGGCGACGATGCAGCAGTCGCTGGTGCTCAGCAGACAGAACACTCGTGACAAACACACAAGTAGGAAGAGAAGGAGAGCAAGGAGAAGAAGAGATCCGAGGGACACGGTACAGATCATCCACAACGAAGGCATGAAGAACAATGGTACGAGTATCAATAGCGGTCACAGTCGTGGAGTCTATAGTGCACTCCATAGAGAGTCCCATCAGTATGCAGGCACGCACAGAAAGCAAGCTGAGCTCAAGGTCAGGCACAAAAGGCACCTCGGAGAGATACAGGGGGCCAGACGGACCATCGAAGCACACAATCCCAACATCCTGGACCGGCAATGACTGACCAAAGCTTATGTGAACGGAACAAGCAGACGCCACAGGACCGAGGACAACGAAGTCACTACGACGACAGGTCATGTGGTGAGTGGCACCAGAATCGATGATCCAATTGCCACCAAGATCATGACCGGAGGACGTCACTGTGCAACGGGCAATGGAACACTCGGCCTCAGACGGGTGTTGGGGAACAGGTGAGGAGGAACGAAGAAGGGCACAAAGGTGAGACTCATGAATCCAATCGGTATTTTCACGCCCATCATCATCACATGCCAGCTGTGCCCCCCCACACGAGTCATCACGAGCTACGAGAACAGACAAACAAACAGTCTGTGAACCCACCGGCTGTGACAACACACTCGCACCTCCTTGAGAATGAAGCACTAGGAGCTGACAAAGCTCGGCGATGGTGCGGTCACGCGGGTCCGGGTCGCCACTGCCTGCCGATGGGGAAGCGAGAACTGCTGCGGTCATGGTCGTCGCGCGACCAGAGGCTTTGCTGCTCGACGCAGACCGCTGTGTGTGTGCAGCCTGAAGACCACGAGTGATCCGCGTCCAATCGAGCGGCTGTTGGCACTCGGTGTAGTGATGAGCGCCTCCACAGTTGTAGCAATGAATAGTACGTCTATTGCCCGATGATTGCTGCTGCTGCGACTGCTACTGGCCTGAACCACGCTTCTTTTTGCCCTTCTTCCCCTGCGCCATTGCTGCCACACCCTGCGTCTGATTCGGGGTAATGGGGGTGGAAGGGGAAGAGGAGGGTGTACTAGAGGATGGAGAAGTGGACTGCAAGAGAGACGTCAGTGGCGACGCAATGACCGCTACAGCAAGTGGACTCTCCTGATGGGCGACGGCAACCTCACAGGTGGAAGCCACCTGGAGGAAAAGCTGATGCGTCCAAGGAAGAAGCTAAAGGGAGGTGGAGAAGGGCTCGAGCGCGGTGTCACTGTATCCCAAGAAGATGTCTGCGTGCTCAAGACAAACTCCGATCATGAGCGTACGAAGCTCCCACGGCTGTGTACCTCCTGAGGTCCCAAGGCGCGTGTAGATGCGCATGGCACGCCACCAGTAATTGGCTGCGGGCTCGGCAGGTCCCTGACAAAGGGAGTAAAAGGCAAAAATATGAGTAGCACGGGTGGCGTGCGTCTCTGCAACAAGCAGGGACAATGCCAGGTCCCAGCCCCGATGTGGATCAGCACCCGTGCCTGTGCCGGCCTCTCGAAGGAAAGGGCGAAAGTCCACGGCAGTCTTGCGCGGCATGGTGTAGAGGAGTCCCCGCATCGTCTTGGCCGCTGTCAGCACCTAAGCGTGATCGGTAACCTTGTACAGACTGTGATAGTAGGGCCATACCCCCTCTGAAGTGGTCCAGACCTGGAAAAGAGTCTCCCAGCAGTCAAAGCCGTCCTCGCTGACATATCGTGGGGGCTGTGCCTCTAAGTCCTTGGGTTGCCGCTCCGTAGGGAGAGCAACCACCGGCTGAGAAGGATGAGGGATGGGAAGACACCGGGACGAGGAAAGTCACCGATGTAGTGGTCAGGCAAGGATCGGGTGTATGATGTCTGTGGAACCCGAGAACTCGTCTGAAGCTGACAGAAGCGCTCCTGAAGCACGCAAATCTCCCTCTCATGAGTGTCATCCTCCATACCGGGCATGTCAGGGTCCTCATCCCAAGGATCAAGAGGTGGCGGGTCGCATCCTGCTGTTTTCCTCGGTGCAGGTGCTGACTGTTGTGCAGAAGGTACGACATCGCCGACTCCCTCAGAGGTCTGTTGTGGGGCCGTGGGCTAACCATGAAGAAGCTTAGTGAGCGTACGGATGGCGTCAGTCTGTTGCTGCTGCAGACGACACATCTCATCCTGCTGACTACGCAGGTCCTCAACAGTCTGCGAGCGTGGGCTCATGACCCCTGAGGAGGAGGAAGAGGGATCTAGTGGTCCTTTACCCTTCTCACCGGTCGGAGCCATGTCAGCGCTCAGTATTGACCGGGACGTCAGACTGGTCAGATTGCAGAACCGTCAGCGGTTCTCGAGGAGTTGAGACGCTGGCAACTTTTGACTTTCCGACCAAAAATTTGACGAAGGCAAGTGCTGACATCGGCAGGGGTCTACTGACTTCAGCACGGACCCGATGACATCGGCAAGAAAAAATGCTGATATCGGCACAGTTTTTTTTTACAACCCTCGCGGCTGTTGGGTAGCTGCTACACGGTGTTAGTTTGTCTGTCAAACACGCAAGTGACCTCTTGACTCCCTCCATTCACACACACACACCACTCCTGCAGATGACTGAGCATAAATGAAGCTATGGAGCCGTGCATCAGTGGAATCTCTGCCGGGTGCAAGATTGGTGGGCTCGACCATGCTCAGCTCTGTTGGAGCTGATATCTTGCTGCTCCAAATATTTGNAACTCTTCGAGTGGGTGGCCCAGTCAACCGCGGCTAAGAGATCGCTGGTTCCTTACTCTTGTTACTCTCACTCTCGCTACTCAACTAAGCATGTTTTTCACCAACCTCTTGCTCCACCATGGCTGTGATTGCTGTGTGAGTTGAGCTGGCGCAGTAGTGAGTGCATGTCGGCATTGCTGCTGCCTACTGGTATCAGAGCAGGAGGGAGAGAACCCTCCATTTAAACGATCCACAGTGGACTGTGGTCCGGCACACGCAACTTCCACAGTTGCGCGTTCACGGTTGTTCGTATTAATCCGTGTGCTATATTTCTCCCACTTGTGTGTCCTCGGGTGCGCAGGGCATGGTAATCCCGAGATCAGTGGAGACACGCGCTGAGGCTACCAGCAGTTGAGCGGACACCTCATGCCATCGCTCTCAAGTCGCGTGACCTCCCTCGGCACGGTCCCATGCCCTCCACTCTCATCGGCCACGAAGACCCGTTTTGAAGTGTGAATTGGATGAGTCACCTTATCGTGGGCAGAACTGAATTTATTTTGCTTTGTGGTGGATTTTCGACTCCTAGGCTGGCATTCTACCTTTCAGGTCTAGGTTAAGTCAGTGTTTGTGTCTTAGGATGGACTGGGCATTTTACAAAATGCCCGTGAGAAATGTAGCGAGCCAAGAGGTGGGTTCGCCCTCGCTTCGCGAAGCGAACCAGCGCGGCCGGCAAGCTTCGCTCGCCAACCGCGTCGAGCAAAGCACGTCTAGCATGCTTCGCTCCCCCCCTCTCTTACCTGTTCGTTCCTAGGACTTAGCGTGCACGCTCGAAATGGGTGTGCCATGCAAAACTCACCCTAGCGTCCTCAAAGCTCAACCACTTTCAATGATTCCAGTTGCATTGGAAAGCTAGAGCAGTTCTCATGGTATCAGAGCTTAGTCGACGGGCTTCGCGTGGAGAAGCCGACGGATCCGGAGCTGCGAAGTTCGCAACCGCAAAGGTGTGAGGGGAAATCTGTCACACCCCTAGGGTCGACGGGGCCAGAGGTGCCAGGGAGGGCCCTCGCCCGCCTACTGCGAGGTCGCCTAGGTCGTCCAGGGCCGCCGACGTCGCTGGAGCCGAGAGAGGAGGCGAAAGAAGAAAGAAAGGGAAGAAAGTCAAGGATGGCGCCCCTCTAGGGAGGCCGGCAGCCGTGGTTGAGTGCAGCCTGGGGGCCTAGAAGCCAGCCCAGGGCCAGAGCAAAAGTGTGGATCTAAGCCACAGGGACCCCAACATGTCGGAGGTGCAAGGAAGCAACGGAAACCGTGCCGAAGGCGACGGCCATCCTAGGGACGATGAAGGCCATTCCGCCGGAGGACAAGGTGCCATGTCGGCAGCAGTGACATGGCAGGACATCGACAGGCTGGGCTTTCACCGCAACCTCACGCCACCCACGCTAGGAAGTCGGGAGTTTATAGCATGGAAGGAGCTCTACCTCTTGTGGGCTAAGGAGCACGGGCTCGAGGACTGTTACCTCAAGCCCCCTTCCGCGAGTGTAAGTGACCGGACACTCCTCGTCGCTTACAACACGCTCGTGTGGGCTCTTCCAGACCCGCAAGGGTATGCCTTGCGCCAGTTCCGCCAAGGCGCGAGGGGAGAGGATCCCGCCGATCCTCGCAGTTGTGCTGCGCGACCATATGAAGCCTGGCAGCATCTTCTCAAACGCCAAGAAGAGCAGGGAATGGCACTGCTCGTAACCCTACGTGACAACTTGCGCACGCTCTATCCCAAACCGGGAGCGCCAGTGTCAGACTACTGGGACGAAGCGATGGACTTGCGACGCCGCATCTTGGGACTAGGGGCGTCATGTGCTGTCTCGGAATGGCTTGACATGGTGCTCCTCCATCTTGGAGAAGCATACAAAGAGTTTCGTCGCGATTTTTTCCGTCTCACACCCGTCGCCGAGGTGGAGAACATAGACCTCGAAGTGGTCTACAGGCAGTTGTGGAACTACGAGGACATTCTTAAGGGAGAACAGCAAGAGTCCAACGCACCCGCTCCTACCGCCTACACTCATCAGTCGACTGCCGCAGCAATCGCGCAGGTGAATGTCAACACAGCTCAGAGCTGGAGCTCTGGAGCCCGTCAGTCCCAGGGCGGTGGAGGACGAGGGCGCGGCCGTGGCCGTAACTCTGGAGGCCGCACTTGCAGCTACTGCGGTCAGGCAGACCACTTCTGGCGCTCATGTCCCAGTCTTCAGCGTCGGATGCTGGAGCAGCAGCAGCGACAGCAGCAGTCACAGCAGCACCAGCAGCAAGACCAATAGCAGCGGCAGTGGTTGCAGCTGCAGGCGCAGGCACCATCACCCCCGTACCCCCAGAGTGGCTATGGTGCACCTCCCCACATGCATCCACCCATTGCAGCAGTGACCTATGGTCTACCACCGCAGCTGCCGGTCGCACAGATGTTTCTGCCGGCACCACAGCTCTTCGCTGCACCACCGTACCTTGGAGCGTATGCTCCTGCTCCTGTGGCCGCAGAGACGACACCACCTCCAGCCTGGGCCATTCGCGCATGGGAGCAGACTGGCGATGCACCCTCAGCTGGAGGGACCCCACCAGACCTAGTTTGGCCAGGCCCAGGCGAGCCGAGTCCACTCATGCATTCGGCAGCTGCACCAGCAGCAGGTCAGAGGTTAGGTTGCACGCACGCCACCACATCCCATGCCTTGCCCATGCATGAGTGGTTGTATGACACTGCTGCATCGCACCACATGTCACCGCACCGCCAGTTGTTTGTGTCCCTGTATGCCGCGCATGACATTGATGGTGTGCGCACAGGCTCTGGGGAGGTTCTGCGGGTTGAGCATGTGGGGACAATTGTGCTGCAAGCGCCGGGAGGGGCGATATGGCTTACTGGGGTGTTGTATGTTCCCCGACTGAAGGTGAATTTGTTGTCGGGGGGTCAACTAGATCGTCAAGCGGGCATATCAGCACTGACACAAAATCAGAGATGCTCTCTCTTTGATGGCAGCGGGACACTGTTGGTGGATGGGCCTTTGTATGCTGACATGCTCTACAGGCTCACACTGTTCCCATGTACAGGATCATCACGTCCACAGTTGCATGTCATGACAGGGACAGATGCACGGCACACTGACTTGGTGCACATACGCCTTGCACATATCAACAAGGAACTGGTGACAGAACTGATGAAGCATACACCGGCTCATGGACTGACACCGACTGAGTGCCCCCAAGGACTCAAAGACAATTCTTGCGTAGAGTGTCACGAGGGGAAGTCACACAGAAAAACATTCCCCAGATCTGAACATGTAAGTACTGCTCCACTTGAACTAGTCCATGCTGATCTAAAAGGACCCATGCCTGTACCGTCCCTACAGTATGGAGCACAGTACATACTGACGTTAACCGATGACTACAGTCGTTTTTGTTGGGCATTCTTGTTGCGCACGAAGGCTGATGCTCAGCGTGCCATCACAGAGTGGATACCCTATGCTGAACGGCAAACAGGTTGTCCTCTCAAGGTCCTTCGCACAGACAGAGGGGGTGAGTTCCTTGGAGCACTGACAGCGGAACTGAAGGGCAGAGGGATAGTACACCAAACGACTGCACCATACACTCCCCAACAGAACGGTGTCGCCGAACGGTGGCACCGCACCCTTGGAGATGCTCTACGCACTCTCCTAACTGAGTCGGGCCTTACCTTTGGGTTTCCGGAAGAAGCGGTGAAATACATCACCTGGGTGTGGAATAGGATACCGCAAGGTCCACTGCCCAAGTCACTCACACCATGGGAACGCTGGTTCAAGGAACGAGCAGATTTGCGGCCGGCCCGGGTGTGGGGAACCATGGCATGTGTGTGGCTTCCAGAACAACAACGACCACACAAACTGAACCCTAGAGGCAAGTGGTGCGTTTTTGTTGGGGTGTCTCATGCCTCTAAGGCATGGAGGTTCTGGGACCCGGTGAGTCACAGATTTCTGGAGAGTCGGGATGCATCTTTCTTGGAGCACTTGCCATACAAGGCGTTTCTCACGCTTAGGCATGCTCCACAGTTTTCTATGCCACAGCAATACCCTGAGTATGTGAGTGTGCCAGTGTTCATTCCGGAGAGTGCAACACCACGGCAGAGCGTCCCTGTGTCACAAACCACACCGCAGGCTGGTTCCCCTGTTCCCACAGACCTACTCACCCCCAAAGATCTTGAGTCAGCAGAATCAGAAGAGTCTAAAAGTCAGAGCACACAGTCACCCCCCGGTCTGCACCCTCTTGTGCCTGACCTGTCGGCCAGTTCAAGAGTCCTCCACCAGAGCCTGTACGGAGGTCCTCAAGGAACCTGCCGCGGTTTGATTACAAACAGTTCTACAACGTGGTAGGCACACAAGCACAGTCAGAACCGACCACCCTCACTGAAGCAAGGGGGCGTCCTGATGCAAAGGAATGGGAGCAAGCCATGGCCAATGAAATAAATGCCCTGATGGAGCATAAGGTGTTCGAACTCGTTNATCCTTCCCTTTTCTTGCGTTGGACAGGTGAGGGGCCTGTTGCTCTCATTGTCTATGTGGATGACCTTCTCATTCTCTCTCCATCTCTCAACCTTGTGTCCCACACCAAAGCACTGCTCACGGCACACTACCGCATGACAGACCTTGGAGAGGCGCACAACTTCTTGGGCATGACCATAACACGAGACAGAAAGGCACGCACTCTGTCCCTGCATCAAGGACGGNGCGGGTTGATTACAAACAGTTCTACAACGTGGTAGGCACACAAGCACAGTCAGAACCGACCACCCTCACTGAAGCAAGGGGGCGTCCTGATGCAAAGGAATGGGAGCAAGCCATGGCCAATGAAATAAATGCCCTGATGGAGCATAAGGTGTTCGAACTCGTTACACTCCCACCAGGACGCAAGGCAATAGATGTGAAATGGATCTTCAAACTCAAACGAAACTTGGCGGGTATGCTAGAAAAAATACAAGGCCAGATTGGTAGCCAAAGGGTTCCACCAGATTCCCGGTCAAGACTTCACAGACACGTATGCTCCTGTGGGGAAGTACACAAGCAGTCGTGTCCTGTTGGGGGTAGCAGCTCTAGAGGATTGGGAAGTCCATCAAATGGACGTGAAAAATGCATTTCTCAACGGGCCACTAGAGGAAGAACTGTATGTCCGACAGCCTGAAGGGTTTGATGATGGGACAGATAGAGTGTGGCTGCTCCTGAAAGCTCTTTATGGCTTAAAGCAAGCACCGAGATGCTGGAACAAGGAAATAAAACGAACTCTAGACAAGGGTGGGTTCATTCAAAGCATATGTGATCCATCCCTTTTCTTACGTTGGACAGGTGAGGGGCCTGTTGCTCTCATTGTCTATGTGGATGACCTTCTCATTCTCTCTCCATCTCTCAACCTTGTGTCCCACACCAAAGCACTGCTCACGGCACACTACCGCATGACAGACCTTGGAGAGGCACACAACTTCTTGGGCATGACCATAACACGAGACAGAAAGGCACGCACTCTGTCCCTGCATCAAGGACGGGTCATTGCACATCTCACAGCACGCTTTGCACACATTGTACAGCATCAACCACGACAGTGCACACCCATGAGCCCAGATGTCTATGCACACCTTCCGGATGCACATACCACTGACTACGGACCAGACACAGACCCCACACTGTACCGTCAAATACTGCGCAGTCTGAGCTACCTAGCTACCACCACAAGACTGGACATAGCCTGTGCTGTCAACACGCTTGCCCAATTCAATCAGCAACCCTGCACTGCCCATCAAAAGGCTCTTCTGAAACTGCTGCGCTATGTGTTGGACACCTCCACTGTCGGTCTTGTTTTCTCTCCGACACAAGCACCACTGTTGGATGGTTTTTGCGACAGTGACTATGCACGTGACAGAGCAGCGCGCAGCAGGGGTGGGTGGGTTTTTCGTCTTGCCGGCACCGCAATCTCTTGGCGCAGTGCAAAGCAGTCGTGTGTGGCAAAACGTGTGGCTGAAGCTGGGTATATGGCACTTGAGGAAGCGTCGTGTGAGGCTATTTGGGTGCGCAGGCTATTGGAAGAGTTAGGATATGGGGTTGATGCTGTTCCACTGCACAGTGACAGTTTGGCAGCCCGTCGCATCACAGCAAATGACAGAGTATTGCACCCACGCACAAAGCACACTAGTGTAGAACACCACTTTGTGTGCGAGGCAGTCGAAGCAGGCGCAGTTGAAGTGTGTGGCATCAGCGGCTCAGAGCAACTTGCCGACTTTCTTACCAAGGCAGTCCCATCATCTGCACTCACAGACCAACTGTGTCAGCTTGGGTGCATGCCTCTTGCACCCTCGGCCAAGGGGGCGTATTAATCCGTGTGCTATATTTCTCCCACTTGTGTGTCCTCGGGTGCGCAGGGCATGGTGATCCCGAGATCAGTGGAGATACGCGCTGAGGCTACAAGCAGTTGAGCGAACACCTCATGCCATCGCTCTCAAGTCGCGTGACCTCCCTCGGCACGGTCCCATGCCCTCCACTCTCATCGGCCACGAAGACCCGTTTTGAAGTGTGAATTGGATGAGTCACCTTATCGTGGGCATAACTGAATTTATCTTGCTTTGTGGTGGACTTTCGACTCCTAGGCTGGCATTCTACCTTTCGGGTCTAGGTTAAGTCAGTGTTTGTGTCTTAGGATGGACTGGGCATTTTACAAAATGCCCGTGAGAAATGTAGCGAGCCAAGAGGTGGGTTCGCCCTCGCTTCGCGAAGCGAACCAGAGCGACCGGCAAGCTTCGCTCGCCGACCGCGTCGAGTGAAGCACGTCTAGCATGCTTCGATCACCCCCTCTCTTACCTGTTCGTTCCTAGGACTTAGCGTGCACGCTCGAAACTAGTGCGCCATGCAAAACTCACCCTAGCATCCTCAAAGCTCAAACATTTTCAATTATTCCAGTTGCATTGGAAAGCTAGAGCAATTCTCAGTTCGTGCCATCTCTACCCGCCTGCGCCTCTTGTCCCTACCACAGCATTCTTGCCTCAGCCCGCTGCACTCCCCACAGCTGTAGGTCAGCAGTCCTGCTGCTTCACTGCTCACTAGGACGCCTGTCACTTCTCGTCCAGGCTTTCTGCACGTTAGCAGTGCCACAGTGCTGCTAGCCGGCAGTATCGCGATCCTTCGGCACAGTGATGTCCAGGCTCACAGAGGTCCTGATCCCAGCATATCTCAGCAGGTGTGCTGTCCTCTGGTCTGCTCTGTCTCGAACAGCTCCGGAGCCCACCAGGTCTTTTGCCCTGCACTCTATTCCTCCCTCTCTTGATCAACAGCAGCAACAGCAGCCGCGTCTGCGGCCTCACCTGTCATCCTTCAGTGCTTGCCCTCGTTCTTCCGGGCTCTCAGCACCTCAGCAGCACCACGGTGCTGTTGACTGTAGTCCCACGGTCCTACATCATCCTAACACCGAGGCTATCTTGCCACGGCTGACCAGTTTTCAACAGCTCCGCAGTCCCACAGATTCTCTGTCCTGCGATCTTCTCCTCCCTCGTCTAACCAGCAGCAGCATCATCAGCCGCTTCTGCGGCATCACCTGCAACCCTGGTTGCACCACCGAACACTGGAACCGCCCCTACCTCTCCAAGGGGGGGTTGTGATCGCTCACGCCTCGACGAACTCATTGATCGCCACGAGGAGGAGGCGGACATTGCGGCGTGGGCGCGTCTTCACCGTCATTGTGACAGCCCTGGGTACCACCCCGGGGAAGACTACAACCCTACAGAAGACGAGGCACGTGAACACGTTGCAGTGTACGCGGCCTACTGTCAGTCGGCCTCGGACGACTCACCGACCGTTCAAAACGCACCAACTACGGGGCCGCTACGTGAACAACGTCATCCCTCATCTCCGGCAAGATCTCCCGTTTCCCGCAGAACACTGCGGCAAAGCCAGCGTGCTACTCAAGGTGCAGCAGTTCCAGCTACAGCGGCAGCCCCAACAGAGCAAGCTGAGGCAGCCTCAAGTCATGCAGCGTCCCCCGCCGCGTCTCAGGCTGCTGCCGCATCACCTAGACCTGATATTCTGACTGCTCTAGAAGCAACACTTGTTTCCTGTACTGCTCTCACATCTACTTTTGCTACTAAAGCGCGTGTTGCACGTGCACCTGCCAGCACTGCTGTTGGCAGAGCTGTTGAGGCCTATGCAGCTGCAGCCTCTGACCAGGGTCTCCTTGCGGCTGCAGCAGTCAACATAGCCACACAGGTAGCAGCAACAGCTAGGGCAGTCGCAACAGCAGCAGCCTCAGCAGCCACTGCTCTCTCCAGCGTCGTCGCCTCCATCCAGGGGTCCACTTCCCACGTGTCTCCTGCTTCAGCGTCATCATTTTTTGGTCCCCAGATCCGTGTCGCTGTCACAGCAGCAGCAGCCTTCTCCACCCTCACAGGCACTGCACTTACTGGAGTTGCGTGTCCCATCGTCACCACCTTGTCCTCGGTGGCAGTTCTTGCTGCTTCTGCGGCATCTGCATTGCTACCACTGCTTGCCCTACAGCGTTATCATTGGTGAGCCTCCAACCTCTTGTTGCTTGGGCACCCCTTTCGCTTCCTCCCTTTTCTCCTTTTGTGGTCGTGTTCTTGCGTTCACACTGCCCTGCAGCTCCACTCAGCCAGGTTTCCTTCTTCCTTATTTCCCATGCCCACTGGGGCAAGGGAAACGCTGCCGAAATTTTCTTGAGTGATTCTCACCCATCATGCCTGTCGACGATGACGAGTATGCAGCACTGCAGGAAGAACTACGCAAAGAGCGTGCTGCTCTTCAAGCAGCCCTCACTGCATAGCGTGTGGCAGAAGAAACGTTGCACACGGAACAGGGTGATCAGGAAACTTTCGCCGACCACTTTGCAGATCTCGTGCTTAACCGCTTGCAACCTATATTGTGCACTGCACCTGCTGCATCAGCCGCTGCTGACATTGCTGCTGCATTCTCCACCTCCTCTGCTTCCGCTTCAAACACCTCTGGCTCTCTATCCTCCAACTCACTTGCTGCTGCGGCAGCAGCGGGAACCGCCGCAGCCAAAGCTATTGCACAGCCCGCCCAACGCAAACCTGACTTTGACTCAGTGCCACCGCACTTCACTCCTAACCTCTCTTTTGCTTCATGGGAAGTCCGCTTCAGTGCTTGGGCATAGGGTGAGAAGCTCTGGGAGTACTATTATGTGCCCAAACCAGCTGCAAATCCTCCCTTTGTACCCACTGACTCTGAGTCTATGCGGGTTGTGCGTGCTCTCATTCGCGCAAGACCCGATGATCTCACTGATGAGATAGGGTCCTATAACGCTGACACTGCTCGCCGCACCCCTGCCAACCCCATTGGTGCCTATGCTCTCATCAAGCGTTGCACAACTGTCACTGGACATGTCGTACAAAGTTTCCTCACTGTACAGTTCAACACGCTCTCCATGCGTGCAGACGAGACTATGGATGCCTACTGGGCCTGCAGCCTTCGCCTCCTGAAGGATCTTAGCAAGGCGGCCCCTGGCCAACTACCTGCTGTTCTCTCCATCGTCAACGGCCTCATTCCTAAACTCTCTGACACCTTCAGGGAGGTGAAGGCCTCGGAGCTTGAGAGGCTTGCGGCCGAGCCAATGCCTGCTGACTCCCCACCAGGCATTGGGGCCCTTATGGAGTTCACCTCCCAACGCCTCACTGACTGGTGAAGCGCTCTTCAAAACAAACGGATTCACCGTGTAGCAGTTGCCGCAACCACCATTGCATTGCCCTCCACAGCATCCTCCTCTACCTCCTCCTCTTCTCCCTCCACCTCAACCACAACTCTTCTCAACCAGAGTGGGGGGGGCGGGGGCCGTGGTCGTGGTTGGGGCAAGGGCAGCCGCAGGTCGGGCTCTGGCGGCCAACGTGGCCGTGGCAAGGGCAAAGGTACTAACAACACCTCCTCTTCACCTTCCACCTCCAGCACTGTCACGTGCTGGAAATGCGGTTCCGTCGGCCATTCTGCACCCAAGTGCCCGTCACTACCGGACAAAGAGCGCCTCGCGGATACGTGTGAGAGTGTCTCGCTTTCTCGCTTGCTTCAGCAGCTGCGTGTGCCCATCCGCTGCATCACGTTACGCTACGACAATCTGAGTACCAAGGCAATTGCTGAGCATGATGGCATGAATCATTCACGCACAAAACACATCAACATTGAGCATCACTTTGTACTTGAGCGCATTGCCGCAGGAGAGGTCCAGGTCGTCTGGGTCGACACACGTCAACAGTGTGCAGACTTCCTTACCAAATCTCTGAGCAATGGGACGTTCAAGGCAGCTGTGCATGCAGTTGGCTTGTTGCGTGTACGCGATGCACCTGGCTGAATTGACATCCTTTGTCTGTCCCTCGTACTGTACTCCTGCGTGTGGTGTATGGGCTGTTCGTTTGTGGGTCATGGGGAAGTGTTAGTTTGTCTATCACACACGCAAGTGACCTCTTGAATCCCTCCATTCACACACACACGACTCCTGCAGGTGACTGAGCATAACTGAAGCTATGGAGCCATGTATCACTGGCGTCTCTGCCGGGTGCAAGATCGGTGGGCTCGACCATGCTCAGCTCTGTTGGAGTTGATATCTTGCTGCTCCAAACATTTAATGATGAGCCATATGATGGCTAAAACATGAGAGATACAATAAGAGATGCATGCACCCCATACGCTCATGGTCGATGTGGTTTGTGGTTTCCTGTACCTTGCATGATGTATTTTTTGTCTCGTGATTGCCCGGGTTGCTGATCCTACGGGGTCACACGCTCAGTCGCTCTGAGTTGTGAGAAACCACGGCGGCCTTTTGGCCGACCGGTTTGGTTCGACCCCGGGGTGGTGACTGGGTTCCACTTCAAACTCTTCGAGTGGGTGGCCCAGTCAACCGCGGCTAAGAGATTGCTGGTTCCTTACTCTTGTTACTCTCGCTCTCACTACTCAACTAAGCATGTTTTTCACCAACCTCTTGCTCCACCATGGCTGTGATTGCTGTGTGAGTTGAGCTGGCGCAGTAGTGAGTGCATGTCGGCATTCTGCCGCTGCCTACACGCGGCATCCGCGCGGAAGCTACTCGGAAGCTCCGCAGCAGCTTTCGCTCGGTTGTTGCTGCTGTTGCGCCTGCGCCTGCAACAGTAGCCGCGCAGCTACTTGCGCAGCTGTGGCAGCAGCTGCACGCTGCTGCTGTGCTGCAGCACTGCTGCAGGCTGCTCTTGCTGCGTGCTGCTACTGTTGCGCGCTGCTGTTGCTGCTACGCGTTGCTCCTGCACTGCTGCTCTGCTGCACTACTGCTGCTACTGCTGCTCAATGTTGTTGCTGCTGTGTGCTGTTGCTTGCTGCTGCTGCTGGCTGCTGGCTGCTCCGCGCTCATTGCTCGCTGCTTGCTGCTGCTGCTACTGCCCGCTGTCACCTGCTGCAGCTGCCGCCTGCTACAGCTGCTGCCTACTGCTGCTGCTACTAGCTCTGATGCCAGCAACTGCCGGCGGCTGCCACCTGCTGTGGTTGCCGCCTGCTGCTGCTGCTGCTAGCGGCTACTGCTGCTGCACTCTCATGTGCTGAAGGCGGGTGGCGTCAGTGGTAGTCGGGTGACGTCCACACGTCCCAATGAATCGGCTTTAACGCTGACGCACACTGCTGCTGCTCTGCTGCGTCTCTGCTACGCACCTCAGTGAGGACTGTCTCGCTGCTCTGATACCATGAGAAGATGTGTGGAAGCTTCCTAGCAACACAGCCGCTGACTAGGCGTCAGTGCCTGGTCAGACGGTGACAACACTCACAGGTCGTACACACAACGGCAAGGGTTTGGCTAGGAGATATAAGTCGAATTGTCAGAATGATTTAATAGTATTTGCAAAGATAAATGAAAAATGACAGGTCCATGGCATAAGTACCTGCCGCGGCGCACGGCGGGTGTCGCACGCGGCAGTGTAAGATCTGTCCTAAAACCGGCCCAAAACCACTGTTTTGGCTGTAACTCAGCGTAGACAAGTCAGAACGCTACGCCGTCTGAACCTAAACGTACAGAATCACAAGCCGGATGCTACGACTAGTCACATGCATGCATCCGGCATCAAACGGTGGACACACAATATAAAAACATGCAAATCGGGCCCACAGCCAGTCCACCGATAAACTCCTACGTGCTACAAAAAAACTGCAGAAGGTCCATGACTCTGGGACGGTCGTCGGTCAGCTCCAAGCTGGTAGTCCACCACCAGACGACGCACTGGTGCCACCAAGGTCCGCATCAGGGATCTGCACGGGCATGGACACGGCCGAGTGGTCATAGTAAACTGTACAGGTCGTCAGGAACGTCACAAATCACAACACACAGCTGAGTGCTCACCATGACTAGGACATGGAATAAATGGACCTAAACAGCGCTTTTGTGCATGAATTGTTGGATGAAGAGGTTTAAATGATTCAGCCTACTGGCTTCACGAATGGCTGCGACAAAAGCCGGTAGTGGAAAAAGCCTTGTACAACCTACAGCACAAAAGTATGACCTCCACTGTGGAGAAAAGGGGGTACCATTGGAGCGCATTGAATCCCAATATGTTTGCAAGTCCAGGAATAACATCCTTCGTGGCCTTTTTGGTTGACATTAATGATCTCCTCATTAGTTCGCCAANNGTGGAGGTGAGAACAGCAAGGGGTTGGCTAGGGACACAAACACAAGTGTCAGAAGCTGCAAATGTTGAAACATGCACAGAGAGAGAGAGAGAGAGAGAGAGAGAGAGAGAGAGAGAGAGAGAGAGAGAGAACAACTGAGTTCAGGACCACCTAGATAGTGTCACGGACCTAGTGGGTGCTCTCACACACGTGGCGCGCAAGGGCGCTATTTTTCTAGTAGGACAAAGCAGTGGGGAAAACACGGTTTTGGCCACAGCTCCCTACAGACACGTCAGAACGACGAGCCGTTTGAACCAGAACGGCCGTAACGACAAGATCTACGTCCTGATAGGCTGCACGCCCATGTTCTGTTCCACAGCACGAAGCCACAAAAAATACAAGAGTCTTTTGGGCGCCCGTCGTCGTCGTCTGCCACCGTCACCAGTCTCAGGGATCTGCACGTGAATGGACATGAGCCGAGGGGTCACCGTAAGCCATGTACAACACACACAACAACACTCCCCCATGACCGGAGGGCGACCACGTCCATGCACATGCAGACACTGACGCTATACAGAGCAGGAACACACACTCAGGCGCTGCAGGCAGCAGGCGCAGCACACGCAAGATGGCACATGAGGGATCAACCAGCAACAGGGGTGGGGCAGAGTCCCACGGAGTGAGTGGCCGCATGAAACTTCGAACGACCAAGGGCCTTGGTCAGAAAATCCGCACACTGCCTGTCAGTGCTCACATGGATGACTCGGATCTTACCACGATCAACCA
Organism: Penium margaritaceum; assembly: GCA_023375785.1. NCBI lineage: Eukaryota > Viridiplantae > Streptophyta > Zygnematophyceae > Desmidiales > Peniaceae > Penium > Penium margaritaceum. The sequence continues at coordinate 5,065 of SZWC01018836.1, read as the reverse complement.
CATCACGCACGAAGTGGTGTTCGACATTGATGTGCTTTGTGCGTGCATGGAACACACCTGAGTTCTTGGCGATGGCCTCTGCGCTCATGTTGTCACACTGGAGGATCACGGGGGGAATGGTCTGACGTAGTTCACGCAACAGACGGACGAGCCAGACACACTCCGCTCCACCGGCGCCTAGAGCAACATATTCCGCCTCAGCAGTGCTGCGTGCAATGCAGCCCTGCTTCCCACTTCGCCAGGACACTGCAGTGCCTCCAATGAGAAAAATGTAGCCGGTGCGGCTCTTGCCATCTGGACTCCACGCCCAGTCACTGTATGTGTACCCATCGAGCACAAGGGACACCTGCTCGTGAAAGCACAGGCCGAAGCGTGCGGTGGACAGGATGTAGCGCACACACCAGACTGCAGCCTCCAGTGTTCGCTGGCGCAGAGCCTGCGAGAACTGGGCGAGCAGGTTGACAGTGAAGGCAATGTCGGGCCGCGTCGTAGTGGCCAAGTACATGAGCGAGCCGATGACTCGGAGGTACAGGGTCACATCGACT
>SZWC01018835.1:13019-24635 GCA_023375785.1 Penium margaritaceum | reverse complement strand
GCCACGTACTCAGCCTCAGCAGTGCTGCGAGCAATGCACCCCTGCTTGCCACTGCGCCAGGACACAGCTGTGCCCCCGACCAGAAAGATCCACCCAGTGCGACTCTTACCGTCTGGACTGCCGGCCCAGTCAGTGTCGGTGTAACCCATTGCAACGACGAATGGCTAACGGCGGAACATGAGGCCTCGCCGAGGGGTCGAGACGACATAGCGCAGTACTCGGATCGCGGCCTCAAAGTGGAGGTGACGCGGCTCCTGAGAGAACTGGGCCAGGAGGTTAACGGCGAACGCGATGTCTGGACGCGTCGTCGTCGCCAGGAACATCAGTGACCCGATGACCCGCAGATACGTGGTCACATCAACTGGCTCCCCCACAACAGCTTGGTCAGGACTTTTCAGCTTCACCTGGCCATCGGGTGACATGGGTGAAGATGCGCTAGGCACGAGGGGTAGGTCCTCGGCGAAGCGAGTGGACAGGGTCTGCACATAGGCAGCCTGGTGAACGTGCAGGACGCCCTATGAACGATCATGCTCGAGCTCCATGCCCAGGAAGACTCGAGCGGACCCGAGATCCTTCATCTGGTAGGCAGTGTGCAGCAAGTCCTTGACACGCTGGATGGCAGCCGTGTCTGGCGACGCAATGAGGAGATCGTCGACGTAGACCAGAACTGCGGCGAGGGTCTGACCCCGTGGGCTGATGAACAAGGCGGGGTCAGCGGTGCTGCGCTGGAGGCCACCACGGAGAAGCGTGCTGCTGATCTCCTGGTTCCAGCATCGAGGTGACTGCTTCAGGCCATAGAGGGCCTTCCGCAGCCGCCAAACTCTCCCAGTGCCGACGTCAAAGCCTGGGGGTTGCACCATGTAGAGCTCCTCACCCTCAAGTGAGCCATGGAGGAACGCGTTGCTCACGTCCATCTGATGCAGTTCCCACCTATGCTGGGCAACTAGGCTGAAGAGTGCCCGGCTAGTGGAGAACCGACCGACTGGGGCGAAGATCTGGTCGTAATCGACCCCAGGGACCTGAGCAAACCCCTTTGCAGTGAGGCGGGCCTTGTACTTGTCCAATGACCCGTCAGGCTTCCACTTCCACTTGCACCAATGGCCTTCCGACCTGGAGGGAGGTCGACGAGGTCATACACGTGGTGCTGTCGTATAGCAGCGAGCTCCTCGGCGCAGACAGCATCCCAATGTGCGGCCTCAGGGGAGGCTCGAGCCTCGCGTAGGGTGGAAGGGTCCTCTGGGCGCGCTGTGGACCAGACTGAGAGGGCGTGTGCCTCACGAGCTCCAGGTGGGATCCGGGCGGGTGTAGCCACGACAGCATGCCGATGCTCGTGATGAAGCATGGCGTAGCCTAGTGCAGAGCCAGGGTGAAGGTCTGCGATGATGGCCGAGGTGGTCAGGCCGAGAGCCTTCGTGCCAGGGTCCCCACTCACGACTGTGGGAGTGGAGGAGACACGTGGGGCCACAGGGAGTCGAGGCGCCAAGGGACGCGGTGCGGCGGTCTGCGCGCTTACTGTCGGCCGAGGTCGGAGGCTGCCGCCTGGGCCACGTGTGTAGCGCGGTCGGGCAGAAGATGGTACTGGGTCCGACTGGCGAACGGAGGCAGACGGGGCTACTGGCTCGGAGGAGCCAGCGGACGCGACTGGGGCTGTCGGCCCGGGGGAGCCAGCGGACACGACAGGCACAGCTAGCTCAGAGGGGCAAGTGGACGCAGCTGGGATTGCTGGCACGGAGGGGCCAGCGGACGTGACTGGGGTTGCCGGCCTGGAGGGGCTAGCGGACACGACAGGCGCTGCTGGCTCAAAGGGGCCGGCGGATGCGGCTGGGATTGCTGGCCCGGAGGGGCCAGCGGACACGACAGGTGCTGCTGGCTCAGAGGGACCAGCGGACGCGGCTGGGATTGCTGGCCCGGAGGGGCCAGCGGACACGACAGGTGCTGCTGGCTCAGAGGGACCAGCGGACGCGGCTGGGACTGCTGGCCCGGAGGGGCCAGCGGACGCCACTGGGGCTGTTGGCCCGGGAGGGCCAGAGGACGCGACAGGCGCTACCGGCTCAGAGGGACGGAGTGATGTGTCACCCGGAGGCGACAGGATGGAGGACGGACTCACCACTCCCCCACGCGACGGGAGGGACACAGACGAGCCAGAGCGTATGAGGTCGCGGGGGAATAGATCCTCGAAGAACAGGGCATCGCGGGACTCGACGATGCAGTGTCTGGATGGGTCCCAGAAGCGCCAGGCCTTGGACTGACGAGACACACCGAGGAAGGTGCAGGGGCGTCCGCGGGGGGTGAGCTTGCCGCCCTGCTGGGGGGCGGGCAGTCACACAATGGCCACGCAGCCCCAGACGCGAGCCGGGCGGAGGTCAGCGCGTCGACCGCACCAGTGCTGGTATGGTGTGGACTGGCGGGGAAGGGGACCGTGGGGAACCCGGTTCCAGACCCAGGTCATGTAGGACATGGCTTCAAAATAGAAGCCATCGGAGAGACCTGACTCGACCCGCATGGTGCGGACGGCATCGGTCATGGTGCGGTTCCACCGCTCGGACACGCCGTTCTGGGCGGGTGTGTAGGGCGCAGACGTCTCATGGTGGATCCCGCGTTAGGCGAGAAAGGTCGTGGCCTCACCCATGTACTCTCCGCCGCAATCGGAGCAAAAGCGGGGGAGGGGGCGGCCACACTCGCGTTCCGCGAGGACGAGCCAGTCCTGAATGGCTCGGGCAACATCGCTCTTGTGTCGGAGGCAGAAGACCCAGCGGTAGCGAGAATAGTCATCCGTAAGGGTGAGGACATAGCGGCCATGCTCTCCGACGGACTCGGTGGGGAGAGGACCCATGACGTCTGAGTGGACAAGGTCAAAGGGGGCGGAGGCACGGGAGGAGGACAAGGGGTATGTGGACCGGTGCATCTTCCCCTGAGCGCAATCAATGCACTCAGTGGGGCACGGGAGAGGGAAAGTCTCCGGGTCAAGGCCCTTGGCCGGCTGGGTGCGAAGCATGCTCTCTACGGCGGCAGAGTGGACGTGGCAAAGGCGGCGATGCAAGAGGCGGGTGTGCTGAGGAGAAAGTGTACTGGTGACAAACACATGGCCTGTGGCGGCCGACGGGGAGGAGACGGGAGGAGAAGAGGAGAGATGAGGAACATGCCACAGGTTGCCACGGGCGGTGGAGTGCAGGACGACAAGACCAGACGGACGCAACGACACAGTGCAGACACCACGCGAGTGCACAACATCCATGCTCATGCGGTCAAGGGCAGTCACGGACAGAAGGCTGAGCTCGAGACCAAGGACGAAGAGGACATCGGTCAGAAAGACATCACCGGCAGGACCACGGAAACGAACGACGCCAACGCAACGGACAGGCAACACCTGTCCGGAGCCCGTCCGGACACCGGAGACATCGCCGACAGGACCGAGCATACTGAAGGCCTCACGAGAGGCCGTCATGTGATGCGTGGCCCCGGAGTCGATGATCCAGGTCTCAGCAGGGTCCTGGACCGGGGTCGCCAGATCGCTAACAGTCACATGGCAGCAAGCGAGGGACGCGGACGCAGTGGACGGAGGCGCAAAACGGGACTGCCAATCGTCAAGCCAAGCAATGTCGTCAAGAAGAGGGGTGGAGGAGGCGACTGGCGACGACCAGGCAGGAGGCGAAATGGGACACGACCGCAACTCAGTCTCAGTCATGCAGGGCTGGGCAGGAGGGCAGGAAGTGACGCAACTTGCACTTCCCTGGGGAGGAGGGCGAGGCAGGCCGAGCTGGAGCGCGATGAACTGCTCCAGCTGACGCTCACGGGAGGTGGGCCCGGGAGTGTAGACGGAGTGCGGAGTGACGGCGCCAGAGCCCGGGTAGTAGGGGAACTGAGCCGGCGTAGGAAGCGGAGGCGCCGACGACTGCGGATGGTGCGGCAGCGGCGCCGGTGTCTGCGGGGCTGGCGAGGCGACCGGAGTGGTGGAGCTACTGGGCGAGGCCGAGGCATCGGAGCCAGCGACAGCGACGGCGGCGGAGGCGAGACGGCGCTCCTGCTGGCGACGCATGGTGGCGATGACGCGCGCCTCGTCGGTCGGTAGAGGGCACGTGTACCACCCGTGCCCAGGCTGGCCACAGTTGTGGCAGGCCGAGCCACCACTGCCGGACCCGGTCGACGGTTGCGGCTGCTGCTGCTGCTGACCCTTGCCCTTCTTGCTCCGACGCTTCTTCTTCCCCGTCGACGAAGAGCTGGCGGAGGAGCTGGCCGAGGAGCTGGCGGAGGAGCTGGCGAAGGTGGCCGCGGCGGGAGAGGCGATGGCCACGGAGGCGAGGGCCTCCGTGCGATGGAGCTGGGACTCCTGGCGAGCTTCTTCAATGCGGAGGAAGAGCTCGTATGCCCAGGGCATAAGGGTGCCCTGGGCTGCCATGGTGGACAGGACGTCCTGGGGGTAGTGCACGAAGACGTCCGCGTACGCGCTAGTAGCGCCGCGCTTGATGGTGAGGAGCGCGGACAGAGGGGGTGGAGCAGATGTGCCAAGACGACGTAGGATGTCCTCCGCCCGCTGCCAGTAGGTAGTGACCGTCTCGGTCTCCCCCATGTGCAGGGAGTTAAACTCCCGGAGCAGACGATTGATCTCAGCGTCGCTGGACAGACGATGGGGTCCGGTGAGGACGTGCCATGCGGTTGCAGGGTCTGGTATGGCGCTGGCGGTAAAATCGCCGAGGAAAGGCTCTAGGGCCAGGCGGGAAGCAGGAGGGGCGACTGGGACAAGGGCACGGACGCCGCGACCAGCGTCATACAACTGGTCGGCCTGGGTGGAGTCGTAAGGGAGGGTGTAGTATGCCCACAGGCCCTCACCCTGCGCCCAGATCCGGAAGCTAAGCTCCCAGCTTCGAAACTGCTCGCCGGCCTGAAGCGGCGGCGGCGGCGTCTCAAAGTCCTTCTGCCTGCGGCCAGCACCCAGAGTGGGGCCAAGGACGGAAGTGACTGTCTGCCGCTGGCGCTGAGACTGCTGCTGTGCCAGATAGTACGTGGCAGCAGACACCGCTGGGCTGGCGTGCCCTGGAGGGACGAATGACGGGGGCACACTGGTGGCAGTCTGGGCGGCTACCGGCTGTAGCGCTGCAAGCTGCTGCGTCAAGGCGGCGAGCTGCTGCTGAAGAGCAGCGAGGGGGTCAGGATTGCCGCCGAAGACACCAGTGGGCTACAGCTGCTGCAGCTGCTGCTGCTGCTGCTGCGGCGGCGGCGGCGGCTGCTGGTAGCTGCTGCTGCTGCTGATGCTGCTGCAGGCGCTGCAAGAAAGGAGGGGTAGGGGTCCCCCCAACAGAGGACGATCCCTCCTCACTAAGGGGTACCGGCCATGGTGTGGTGCCCCTTGTGTTTTTTTTTTTTTTGTTGCTTTGGCTGATGTCAGCAAAAAGGGGTGGTGGGAGTTCTATCCACCCCTTAGGTTGCCTTCCCCCTTTCCTTTCTCCCCCCCTTTTTCACTTCTTTTTTTGTGTTTTTTTTTTGTTGATGACGTCAGCAGTGACGTCAGTAGTGACGTCAGCAGAAGGGTGCTGACATCAGCAGCGGCGAATGTTGGGGCCGCCGCTGATGCTAATGGTGCTGATGCTGCTGTAGCTGCTGCTGCTGCTGATGCTGCTGCTGCTACTGCTGCTACTGCTGCTACTACTGCTGCTGCTGCTGCTACTGCTGCTGTTACTGCTGCTGCTGCTGTTGCTGCTGCTACAGCTGTTTGCTGCTGCTGCAGCTGTTTGCTGCTGCTGCAGCTGTTTGCTGCTGCTGCTACTGCTGCTGCTGCGGTTGCTGCAGCTGCTGCTACTGTTGCTGATGCTGCTGTAGTTGCAGCTGCAGCTGCTGGTGCTGCGAGCTGCAGCAGCTGCTGTGGCTGCTGCTGCTGCAGCAGCGAGCTGCTGCAGCTTGCTGCTGCTGCTGAGCGCTACTACAGCTGCTACGTGCTGCAGCAGCTGCTCGCTGCAGCTGCAGGCTGCTGCAGCGAGCTGCGGGGTTGGGGGATTTTTTCGTTGCCCTTTTTTCTTTCTTGTCACAGCGGGCAGCAGCCCGCTGTCTGCTGCGAGCAGCGGGCTGCTGCTCGCCGAGCAGCAGCGAGCTGCTGCTCGCTGGCAGCAGCGGGCTGCTGCTCGCTGCTCGCTCGCTACGAGCAGCGGGCAGCAGCAGCCGCGGCTGGCAGCTGCCAGCTGCTGCACGCTGCTGCTGCTGCAGTAGCTGGCGGCTGCTGCAGCTCGCTGCAGCAGCTGCTACAGCCCGCTGCTGCTGCTGCACGCTGCTACAGCCCGCTACTGCTGCTGCATGCTGCTGCAGCTGCTACGTGCTGCGGCTGATGCCTACTGCTGCTACAGGCTGCTGCAGCGGGCTGCTGCTGCGGGCTGCTGCTGCTGTTGCACGCTGCTACTGCTGCTGCTGTTGCTGCTGCTGCAGCTGTTTGCTGCTACTGCAGCTGTTTGCTGCTGCTGCAGCTGTTTGCTGCTGCTGCTGCTGCTACTACTGCGGTTGCTGCAACTGTTGCTACTGTTGCTGATGCTGCTGTAGTTGCAGCTGCAGCTGCTGGTGCTGCGAGCTGCAGTAGCTGCTCTGGCTGCTGCTGCTACAGCAGCGAGCTGCTGCAGCTTGCTGCTGCTGCTGAGCGCTGCTACAGCTGCTACGTGCTGCAGCAGCTGCTCGCTGCAGCTGCAGGCTGCTGCAGCGAGCTGCGGGGTTGGGGGATTTTTTTGTTGCCCTTTTTTTTTTTTCTTGTCACAGCGGGCAGCAGCCCGCTGTCTGCTGCGAGCAGCGGGCTGCTGCTCGCCGAGCAGCAGCGAGCTGCTGCTCGCTGGCAGCAGCGGGCTGCTGCTCGCTGCTCGCTCGCTTCGAGCAGCGGGCACCAGCAGCCGCGGCTGGCAGCTGCCAGCTGCTGCACGCTGTTGCTGCTGCAGCAGCTGGCGGCTGCTGCAGCTCGCTGCAGCAGCTGCTGCAGCCCGCTGCTGCTGCTGCACGCTGCTGCAGCCCGCTGCTGCTGCTGCACGCTGCTACAGCTGCTACGTGCTGCGGCTACTGCCTGCTGCTGCTGCAGGCTGCTGTAGTGGGCTACTGCTGCGGGCTGCTGCTGCTGTTGCACGCTGCTACTGCTGCTTCTGTGAGCTGCTGCTGTTGCGGGCTGCTGCTGCTACTGCTGCGAGCTGCTGCTGCTGCTGCTGCGAGCTGCTGCTGCTGCGGACTGCTGCGAGCTGCTGCTTCTGCTTGCTGCTGCTGGTGGTGCCAGTCACTGCACCTGGGTGACGTTGCCGCGTGCGTCGTCGCCCACAGACGTCAGACGCCGCCCGCCGCTCACCTCCTCGCGTCACGCGTGGGGGTCAGTGCTGCCAAAAATTTTCGGCAGCATTTCCCCTGGCCCAGTGGCCGTGGGAAAAAATCTGACGCCGCCACCAGGAGGGTCAATGCTGTCGGAAAAAATCCGGCAGCATTTCCCTTGCACTGGCACGTATGGAGGTCCGCCGGCGTTGTCTGTCACCTGTTCGCCAGTCTTCTGCTGCTGCTTCTACGCTCTGGCTCTGATACCAAGAAAGAAAACTATGCAGCAGGTTGGGGCAGCAGCGTTGTTGATGCAGCGTGCGGGCTTCCACGCTAGTTGCTTATGCCAGCTGCCCCCTCAGTCTGCTGCTATAGAGTCTAAGTCTGGAAGCTCTGGATTTGTTACTCAGAAACGCGCGCGCCAGAGTTAGCGCCAGAAAGCAGCTGAAAACTGATAGTAACTGATTAGGAAACAAGAATGAACAGCAATGGGGGACCCCTCCAAGTTCTAGCCCCCCCCCAGCTCTGTAGAGCTTGTTACTCAGTTCATCAGCCAATCAGAAAATAGCTAATTTCAGGCTGGCAGGTTTTCTCGGTGAGGCCTGCCAGACGGCCGACAGCCCAAAACCCGGGCATCGATTGTTTTGCCTGAAAACTGGACCATACCATAATACCGATGCTGCGAACGCAGCCGTGCGGTCAGAATCTGCTAGAAAAATAGTAGCGAGGAGTTATGGCAGCCTGAACCCAGGCAGTGCCCACGACGGTTTATGCTGCCAAACAGGGCCAAACAACATGCAACTCGGACCCTAGGCAGCGCATGACGACGCAGGCACGACAGTGCGCGCTGGACGCATGCAGACAGCGACTGCGGTGGCAGTGACTGCCAGCAGAGCGACCGCCGAGGAGGCCTGCCGATGGAGCTGAACACGTCGCCGGAGAGAGGGGACTCCAGCGCACTGCAAGACGGCCTCAGCGTGCGTCGGCTCCACCGGACGACACTCCATCAGCGTCGAGTCTCGCCGTCAGTCATCTGCACGCCGATGTACACAAGCCGGGAGGACACAACAGAGCACAATGAGCGCAAAAACCAACACNCGGGGCGCTCGGCTGCTGACCGCTACTCCCCTTTCCGCTTTGCGTATGGACAGCGTCCTCATGGGCCTCCCGTTTCCGCATGCATGCACTCTCGCCTTTCCCTTGACTGGGCTCAGCCTGTGAGCCCCGTGAACCCTTAGCGCGTAATAACCCTCCAAGGGATAGTGCGTTGGGGCGCGCAGCGTATACACCTTCCTCGAGCCTCGGGGGTTATGTGATGTGTCTAGTAAAACGCACGGCATGCTTCCCACTGTGGTGCTTTCGCTTTGGCCTGACGTTCGCACGAGCGAGTCGACGAAGCGAATGCCGTCCATCGGTGATCCTGGTTTGCGGCTCACAGACGCCCATACAGGTGCCGTCGTAGTGAGGAGCTGCCCGTTGTCGGCTCACAGGCCGCTCCGGTCCCTTTTCCCTTTCTCGTGTTCCTCTACGATCCCGAAGCATCGACCGTTCAGCTGGGCTCTTTCCGATGCGCCGGACCTCGGGGCGACATCTGACCCTTGCGATTCCGAATCTCAACGTTTTGTTAAATTCTTCTTTCAGTCGTGATTGAGTGTTTTCTCGCAGGGAAGGAAAAGATGAACTCGAGGCTAATTCCCACTGCTGCTAGATGATCTGAGGTAATGACCAAACGTCCAGACTACTCGGTAGTTCCAAGTTAAGACGTGACCATCCATTGGCAATGCCTGGCGGTCGGTGGCTCGAATGAACCAGTGAACGGAGAGATTGGCCTTTCCCGATGCTTGTGGCACCGATGACCACTGGTCATCGATGCTGGTTGACTAGTATCGCGAAAGATGCCTATGCGCACGGGGCTAGAGGTTTCACAGCCCATTCTTTTGTCCAATCTCCAGGGGGAGGTAAGCTGATTTCCCTGTTTGCTAGTCACTATTTGGCGGAGAAAGCACCGGAGCACTTCCACTTCTCCCAACTGTGCACACGTCAAGATTCTGATGACTAGCTGATCCTTTACTCTCTATCATCCATCGTCTCTGGCTGGTCTTCTCGCAAGGGAGAGGCAAAGTGTACAGCAGCGAGAGCTGACCGCTCTGGACCTCAGTCCGCGTCCCATCCATTTCCGGGGAAAAGAAATACCGCCACAGTGGTAGTGCCGCCATGCCCACCAGCAGTCCTAGAATGAGCGACCATGGAGCCAAGGACATGGTCTTGTCCTTTCTTCTGCTGGGTGCCAGTCTTCTAGGCGCGTATCTCACCTCCAGGGTCTTGTCGGATGAGGAAGAGGACATGGGCATGAGGCAAGAAAGTGAGATGCTAGAGAGGAAGAGGAGCAAGAGGGATGTGGTCCACGCAGTCAGACCCACCTTAAGTTGACATCGTATGTGGAGGCTGAGGTAGACAACAGGCTGTTAGAAGTGAAAAGCACCCGCCTGGGGTCTTGAGATACTTACTAACCCATTTTGGGTTAAGGTTTTTAAAGGCATCCTAGACCCATGACATCTTCATCTCTCCACTTTCCTGGAATCTGATTTCTTGCTTTTCTTGTGTTGAGCCGTCTCTTCCTTCACAACAATGACTTTTAAGCTAGGTCTGATGGGAGCAAGAAGAAGAGGGAGCTGCACGAAGTGCTGGGAGGGCGATGCAAGGTTAATTGATGCCCGTCCCGCTCATTTCCCTGTTGGTCCCCCTTCGGGCTTGGTCCCTCTTCTTGGTCAGTCCCCTGTTTTGGTCGGATCTGCTTGGTTTGACCAAGGAGAGCCCTTTCTTCATTGATGATGCCCTCGCTGGAGGATGATGCTCTCTTGACACCAGGACTTCTGAGTTTTGTGAGTTCACTCCTTTGGGTTCTTCTCACCCTCCCGGTGTGTGCGTGTCAAACTTCATCAATGTTGTCTGATAATCATGGGTACCCGTTTGCCAGGGCATCTTCAGGTTTGACGCCCATTACATATCATGCTTCTCACTGGCATAATCACTGGACAAGCAGTCTTCTTTGGACTTGCACACATAAACCTGTGCAAGTTGATTGGAGTTTGAGTGGTTTCTGAGAACCCGAGCGAGATTTTGTTGGGAGTGTGTTTCTTTCCAGTGTTGTTGACCCGCTTCGCAGCCCCTGGTGCCAAATGTTGAACTGGTCAAACTGTTTACACAAACAACCACAATGCAGCATTCCACAAGTCAACTATGTTGGTTTGTGTGGCTTCCACCCGTCACGACCGACACTGCTAGTTTACCGATATACCCACATTCGGGGTATATGGCAGAGGAGGGCGTGACGACACGACGGGCCTCCGGACTGCACCGAGACTTCTCCAGCACCTGCGACAGCGCCGGCGAGACGCGGTCGATGCGTTCCGGCAGCCATGTGGGCTTGTCAGGAGGTAGGAGAGTTTTCTCGGTGGGTTCAGACCCGCGCACCCGATTGACTGTACCGGTGCGACGAGGAGACCCGATGGCTATTGTGGGGCTTCCGATGTTCGGAAAGCCGTCTGTGATGTCTGGACGTTGATTCCGAGATGTTTTGGCACTGCTCATATCTTCTCGGTGGTCGAGACCCGGGCACTCGGAGAGTTGTTCCGGTGCCTCGAGGAGACCACCTTTGTTACTCTCGTGGTGTATGCAGTGTGTTCTCCCTGTTGACTCATTTGGGTTCAGCANAAGCCCGCTAGGGGCTCATTTGTAAACTCTCCTTGTTCTTTATATTCAGCGTTCCAGACTTAGCCAAATTCTTGCCGTCTTGCATCGCACTCTCACACAGAGCTCATGTTCGTTCTTGCATGGGCCTGCATGCCCTATAATTATTTCCAATTTGGTATCAGAGCACAGGGGGACATGTGAGCAGCAGAAGCAGCAGCAGTGGACGGAACGCAAAGAGAACGCGCCACGTGGCGCCACGCCGGCAGCAGCGTGAGGGAGCGCGAAACGATTGCACGTGAACGCCACAGGGGCGGTGAGCCGAGCAGAGCACTACTAGCGACTGCGGCGGCAACACCATTAGCAGTAGTAGCAGGCGTTGGCAGGAGCAGCGTGCACGAGCGGCAGCGACGCAGCAGCAGCTTGCAACAGTGGCAGCAGCGAGCAGTAGCAGCGAGCAGAAGTAGCAGCGTGCAGCAACCAGCTACGCAGCAGCAGCAGCAGCAGCCGCAACAGCAGCCGCAGCAGCAGCAGCAACAGCAGCAGTAGCAGCAGCACCAGCAGCAGCAGCGGCGGCAGCAGCAGCAGCAGCAGTAGCAGTAGCAGCAGCAGCAGTAGCAGTAGCAGCAGCGTGCAACAGCGTGTAGAGCGAAAGCAAAAAAAAAA